>VXBT01005220.1:639-80592 GCA_013400235.1 Oriolus oriolus | reverse complement strand
CGCTATAAGGGCGGGGAGCGGGGCCGGCGGGCGGGGGCGCAGCGGCCAATGGCTGCGCGGGGCGGGCGGGGACAGCGGCCCCGGGACCCCCTGCGGCCGCTCCCGCAGCGGCTCAGCCCACGGCTCGGCCGGCGGGGCTCAGCTAGGGGGGCCGCTCCCGCTGGAGCAAAGCGTCCGCGCAGCACGCGGGGACCGACTCTGGGCAGCGCTCTGGGGGCGCTGGGATGGGGACCAAAAAAGGCTTCCGGGAGCAGTGTCGCTTGTGGGGCGCGAAACTCGGGAAGCAAAATCGGTGCGGGGTCGTAGGCATCCGGCAGATGCTTTCAGAGCACCACAGCTCTCTGCCAGGGCCAGTGGGGTTTCTGCGTTAGTTTGGAAAATGTGTGCTTAGAGTCACTGCAGCAGCTTCTGCCTCCCAACAGCCAGCGCACCGAGACCAAATACCAAAATCAACATGAAACAAAAATATGAATCCCTAAGCTGTCTTCTGAAATAATTTTGATACCAGGTGCTTATTGTCGGGGGAAATGGATAAATACATTGGAATGTGTTCCATAAATTAACACCATCCACGTCAGAACTGCATTTGGTTGTAAAATAAAACTAAAAAATAAATAAATCTGCAAATAAAAAATTACTGATTATATGAAATACAGAGTAAATAAATATAAATATAAATATATTACTTCTGACTGTGTCTTCTTGTTTTATAGCATAGTCCTGCTCCCTTGGAATACTCAGAAGCAACTGAAGAGTGGTTATATTTCACATATTTTTCCTAAAGCTTCCAAGGGAGGACAGCAGTGTTTAAGGATTAAATCTTGGCCAGTAAAGTATATGCTGTGATACTTCCATAGAATGTTAACAGCAGAAAATCACCCGAGGAAAGGCAGCTGAAATGCTACCAACATGCTTTTTGCATGGCTTTTTACTTTTCTTTAAATGCCGCCTTTTTTTTTTTTCCCCTTGTAAGAAAACACAGTTTTGCATTTGTCAAATTGCAAGAGCACAAGACATCCCCGGGTAGAGCTATAACGATGCCAGCCTACAAAAGAAACACATCTAATCACGATTACCACTAGCAGCTGTTTACTGTTGGGTGCTATAGGTCAGTGAAAGCAGTCACTGAGACAAAACAGCATGGAGGTCTCGGAGGAAGACAAGTCTGCTCTCCTTGAGTTCTCGCTATACTTTCACCTGCAACTTCCCTCCATATTTTCAGAGCCTATAAGACAGTAACTGGTGGATTCATGGAATCCGTGGCTTTATATATATCCAGGAATATGTGGCTGACCACTGCTGCAAGAGCAGTCTGTTGGCTGGATCACCACCATATCTGACCATAGACATACCCATAAAGATGATTCAATACCCAGCCAAGGTGTCTCTCTCCTCATTTGACAAATCAATACTTAACCACAAGCCAACTGTAACTTCTTACCCCCTTTAAATGTGTACACTGATACACCACCAGCTGCCTTCACCACAGAATAATTTCCTGTTACAAACCTGCCCTGCCAGCATAAGCCCATTTCCAAATGTGCAGAACCTGAAAGTTCTTGTGTTTGTGCAACGCAGCTCCATAGCAAAGAGAAAGCCTAAATTAACCCCCATAAAAACACCAGAACCTCATAGACACATTCACAACAAGAGCATAATTTCTGTTAGGCTTGATGTTTTCCACAGCCACATTTACTACAGCAGTCATGCTCAACAAAAGGAAGATATAAGCAAAACAAGAAGAAAACTCTGAGGGGGTAACATTTTCCTGTCAGATCCACATGATTTCCTAGTCCAGAATTTGGAGGACAAGGACCACTGAGAAGCTAAAAACTTAGTGTAGTAAATTTGAAATAGATCTAACAGCTCAAGAGTTAAATATCTTCGTCGGCATGCTTAAAACGCGGGGTAATAGCCATGTTAGGGTAAATCCTTCACCCATTAGTCAGCGTATTGAGATTGTTTAGTCTATATTTACCTTAAGAGGATTGCAATGTTTCTGTTGTAGCTAAACAAGTTTACCTTGTATGCGGCTCTCACTGTGAGGAGTATTAAGAATTTTTAGTTCTAAGACAAGAAAATAAGTTTCCCATTGTTCTTTCTAGCATCTTCAATAATGACCTCAAAAGGGGATGGAAAATCATGTTTACTTACGTTGTAATTAATTGGGAGATATTAATTGCAAGCTCCAACCAGAATGGAGAATGCAAAAGACTTCAGCAAGATTTAAGATGAGAAGGAAAGTGTTTAGATGCAAACTGGAATGTCACAATTGAGAAAGACCTTCCAGAAGGTCTTTCATAGCTGGTAAATACCAAGAACTCCACATTTTCATTGGATGCTAAATCAGATAGGACAGCAGTTTACAAAGCAGCAGTATCCCTGGAGCAGCCACTGAGGTCCTGTACAACAAATAAGCTGGGTTTATTTTCTACCAAGGAGGCAACATTTTCTAAAGGTATATAATGACACTGCGTTTCCAGAAATTGCTTGCAAGATCAGAGGTATCACAGAAAATTCACCACTGGAGGGAATTCAGACTGAAACCATAAAAAGATCAAGGGACAAAAGGAAGTGACATACCAGAAATTGCTAAAGAACTGAACATGTCTACTTGATTAAATGAGAATGGGGAGATTTGATTAAGATCATGCATCAAAGATATGGAGCATCTTCAACTCAAATATCTGAAGAGTGTTACCAAACAGATGGAGGAATTAAATGGGTGAGTTTGAGGATTACAGATAATTAGGACATTGAAATTACTAAAGAAACCATGTATCAGAAAATGCTTTCTTACCATGGGGTCTATTTTCAGATAAATCATAGATTAGGCATAGTGGAAGCAAAATGATAGAAAGCTTTGAGAAGTCAACACGAGGTTGATCAGATTACTAAGCAATAGACCTTAATGAGTAATTCAGCATTTAACAATGAATTGAGACAGTCCAACAGATTTGACTTGAGATTCTATGCTCATACTAAAATAGCTCACAGGTATAGACACATATTTGAAAATTTCACTGCCTAAATGTGAAGAGATTTGAAAAAGGGGATGCAGATATGGAGAAGCCTGACCTTCTCAAGCCCCTCCCCAGGTTTCATTAACAGAGAAAACAGAGCTAGCGCTCCCTTTGCTGGCAGTAAGGAAATTAATGCCCTGGGCCTCTCATGATGATGTTCTGCTGTCCGATAACAAAAAAAAAGCATTTTAGCAGGTGGATCAAAGGGTAGAGTAACCATGTGGCAATAAACTGGAGAGAACTGAGTATTTGGAATATTGTCCGGAAAGAACAGGACTGAGGTCTGCTGAGAAGAAGCATTTTTTCGAGAGACGAGGTCATGGGAATCAGAGAGTCACAAGCAAAGGCAAAGCTCACAGGAAGATCATGGAGTGCACACCATAAATTTAAATCACTCTGTCTTAGAACTTAATGTTCATTGTTCACTAGAGAGGAACACTATGAGATTCCTTCTGTAACTCTACATGAGCCACTATCTCTATGGAGGGCACATAACTCTGGAGCAACTTCAAAAAAAAATGTATTTTGCAGCCGAACTCTCTAGAGGAAAAAACCCTAATTCTGACGAGCTCTAAGATGCTTTTGAGAAGAGATGCACATGAATGGTGATATTCTATCTTAGCCTCTGCATTAGTGCAGAGTATAGAAGATTGCTGAATCCCTTATTTTAGTCTCAGGCAGAGATATTGCAGGGCAAAAATAGGGCAGCAATCTTGCAGGGCGATCTCCTTGGAAATTCATATCCCGTTCTGGAGAACAGCTGCGCAAGAACAGGGATGTGTTAACACCTGGCCAATGACCTGGTCAGTACAGGAGTGATTGCTGCTGTGATACAATGGTACAGCAGCAGCAGATTACTGCCCTGGAGCAGGGCAAGGAGTGTGAGAGAAACAGGACCTCTCAGACCCTTCCTAGATCTGGTGCTGGGAGACTTTATATTTCTGGGGTTGTCTTAATTTATTTCTATCTCTCATTATTAGAGCTGGTAACTATATTAATAGGGGACCGAAAAAAAGCCTCGCAGAGGAAGTTATGCTTATGCAGGTCATGAACACTTCATCCCAGTTTAAAATTTAGGAAAAACTAGATGGAAAACAGAACAGAAAAATATAAGCATCATGTAAAATGGCTAGATTTAAAAAAGCAGCCTTACAATCCTTCCATCTGCCGTGTAGCCACATGAAAAACATTACACTTTTTATACATATATATATATTTTTCAAAACATCCTTCTTACACCCTAATGCTTGTTCTCTTTCAAGAACAGGTTCTTGAATCCAGTAAGAATTCTAGAACTTCTCTGTAGTAAGAGAGAGCTGTAATAGGGCAAGAGGATATATAATTAGTCTTCTATTTAAATATTCAGTTCAGCACTAACTACTGCATCTGCTCCAAGTCTTACTGTTTTATCTTAAAGTTTTAGCTTTGTGCCATAAACATCTCCAAACAGAAAATAAAAAATTATTTCAGAGTTTTAAAAACACAGTGAAGACAGGAAGACAAAATGTATAATCATTTTCTCATACACACAAAAACCAGTTACAATATGAAAGAACATTGTTTTTTAAACAATGGGAATGGGATGTGGAAAACCAATTTGAATAGGACAGGAAGACAGCTATGGAAAAGATATCATTTACCTCCTATCTTCTCCAAGACTAAAGAAATAATTGCATCAGTGACCCACTGATGATTGTGTCAGATTTCAGAACAAAGATATTACACACAGGAAAAATACATACCCTTGTGGTCTGGTGAAGAGATGGTATTGAATGCATGTCAAGTTAAAGCATCACTTCAGATTGAATGTGCACCCAAACCAAAAGCAATGATAAATGTTGTATTCTCTTTTACCTGGCATCCAGATTTTGACTGTGAATTTCAGGTGTAGATGTAACACACACAAAAAAGATGCTGCTCTGAGTCTCAACAGCAAAGCTTCTAGATGACAATCAGAAAGAAAAGAGAAGCCAAGCACTGATCTGATGCTTGTGGTGGCTAGAAATTCGCTAACAAATGGTTATATCCTCAACTTCTCTACAAACATTCAGAAGGGCTAACAAAGTTTGAAACACTGACACAGTCTTTCCTGTGACAGCCAAGCTACTCTCTCACATCAGCTCCTTGTGTCTGCAGAGCACCCAGCCAGCCTCACAGAGGCTGGCTCTGCCTGGATTCTCTGCCTGCTAGAATAATATGTCTTGCAACAATCATCATTTAGAAAGAGTATATGGTTTCTCAGATGAGTCTAAATGATCACAACAATTCAGAGAAGACACTTAACCCATTTTCCCCCATGATTATTGAATGATATCTTTTACAAGGAAAAAGTCTTATACATGAAACTGATTTTTCTGGAGGGGAATCCATTGCCTAAGTTATTGATATTCACTCAGGAGAATCTATCATTACCTCGAGTGACTGTGAGTAAAACAGGGAAACTGATTTTCATTCAGAATAGGATGCAGTGGTGCAGCAAAGACCAACAATTTTAATTACTGTTCTTACAAAAGGACTAGATAAGGGAAGAAATATTTAATAAATACAACATCTATTGCCATAAACTGTATGGTCTAAAAATCAGGTTGTGCTTTATCTTTACGTGTAGATATGTTTGTGAAAGCCCTGCAGAGAGGAAGAACAAAACTCCCTATAATTCCATGCATGGCTAGATTGAAAATTACGTATTAATATTTCCTTTAATGAGGTTGCTTGTAAATATTTTCATTTTTGGACAAGGTCTACTAGGAAAGAAAAATTCTCCATCCAGAAAAGAGGACGTAAACATTTCCTGATGTCTTCTGGTCAGCTGTTCAAAGCTGGCTTCACGAAAGGCTTTTTGCCTTCTGGAATCCACTCAGCACACCCCCAAGTTTCCTACAATTTACTGAAATTTATCTGTGAGTTTAAGATAATTTTCTGAGAGGGGTGTATATGTGTGCTTAAAGGCAAAATTTTCCTGAGGATGGCTGAATCATAACCTTAGACTCCAAGAATATTGTCAGTGGGCAAAATTTTGGAGTGACAATTCTGCTGATCACACAAAATGGTAGTAAAAACTGGTGGATATTAGTTCAGCAGTTTCATGGTTAATTTTAAAATTTATTTTTCTTCTTTTTTTTCTTTTTCATAAGCTTTCCAGTATCTTGAAATTTTAGCTATGAGGTGCTATAAATATAGTTATTTATTCTTAGATGTGTAAGTTCAAGAACTGATGTACATTTTCAGTCTGAAGACCTAATTTGTGTGCTTGGGGGTATAAGTTATGTTTAAAATGTTGGACATAATGTATGTAGCTGGCTGTAACGCACCATACATTTTAATGTTGAAAGTATATTTTTTGCTCCTTTTGTTTTTTTAACTGTGTAAAAACTGTGAACTTTACCCTGACTTGAAACAGTCCAGATTAAAAAAAAAAAAAACAGGAGTAATTCCATGAATTACAGCTATTTGTTCTTCCTGACCCAAGGACTTATACTGCTGTTCACTTCACTTGGAATCTGCAGACTGTATAATACAAACAATGGCCCACTCATTTCTTCCCAAACACAGTTTAGTGTTTTAGTCTAGGATGTAACACTATAGTTTTGTCACAGAGCAACAATAAAACACAGGGATCTGCACTAAAGTGACTCAGCACAGAAACAATTACATTGCCCCGGGAAAAAAGAGGCAGGATTTGCAAACGCTAGGATTGATGCAATACCTTATTCATTGGAGAAGTGACAGGGTAAGAGCAAGAAAATTCTCTTCTACAAGAGGTTGCTGGAAACAAACTCCTTGTGTAGTCTACACTCCCAGCTGAGAGAGGGACAGAGGGCGATCCCTGAGGCCAAGTAGCAAGGACTGGATTGTGTCCAAACTATTAACCCTAGACCTCACTGGAGTGTCCACCCTGCAAAGCATTTAGCCCACAATCTCTGCTGGGCTACTGTAGCCCTAAGACACATTTTTTTTCATTCTTCTCCCTCTTTCCCCCCCGCTGTTCAGAGTGTCTGAAATAAAATGAACCATTACAGAGACCAGCAGTGGTTTAGTTAAAGCACAAAGGTAAGGGTTTGTGTCATATACCAAAGCCTGTGACATGAAGGTATGTGCAGGTATTTGAAGTTGCAAAGCCTTTAAGCCAGCTCTGGAAGATGAGAAAGGGCAAGAACAAAGTCTGGTCGTGGCTTGTGAGTGTGGTCCTTGGAACAAACTGTCACCAGACCACTCCTGTGTTTTGTCATGGAAAGAGCCTTTTGGAGAGGGCGAGAGATCAGCTAGTACTTGGGCAGCTCGGGTATTCGGGCATTCCGTGCATGAGGGACATTCTTGGCCCACTCTCATTTAGGAATACAGATGTACCTGTGCACCTGCAGTCAGAGGCAAGTTTCTAAGCTTGTCAAGGGGGAGTGACAGCAAGACTTACAACTTTAAAAGCTACACTTGCAAATGAAAGGTTACCAAAGCCTTTTCAGGTAATTACTTTTTCTTCTCCTGGAGTCACTATTGGACCTCTAGCTAAAGGACCTCACTTGTCCCACCTTCTCTCCCTTGAGCTCTCTGAACCCACTGTTAACATCCTGCTTCTGTACCTTTTCCCCCACAAGGGCCTTTAAGACTGTACTGGTTATCTGCATCCTAGTTTCCTTCTTTATCTTTTTTTTAGCAGTCTTTTTATTAACCTTTTGGGGTCTTAGGGCTGACCCTCTTTATGGCTCATTAACCAGTTCTCATTCCTTGAGTTCTTTCTCAGAGAAACTCACGTCTGTTTCCCCTTAATTGTAAATCTTTTATTATTCCCTCAAACTTCCTGCATGAAAAACATTTGAATGTTTTCCAGCAGCACAGTTCTTTCAAAGTTATGCAGTTGCACAGTTCTGCCAGCATGGGTTATGCTTATTTACAAGTAAGGCCTCTAAACTTGAGGAAATAACTTAGGAAAGAAAAGGTATTATCCAAAACAAAACTATCTATATCTGGTCCTTAATTGTCTATTTTCTCTTGAAATATATAATAATTGTTATTTATGGATTTTATGTATTTAATGCATTTGTCCCTTTAAACACTCATCCTATCCAGCTACACACCCATCTTTAGAGACATTAAATACAATATGAAACTGACATTTAGATACCCCTATTCACCACGTGTACACAGCTTGTACAGTCTGAAAAAAAATGGAAATTAAATTATTGAAAACAAATAGCGGGGGGGAAATGTGTATTACATTGAACACAAGTTTTAACAAAATTATTGATTTTTTTGGTGGATATTAACATTTTTATCATCTGAGGAGGGAGTCTAACTTCCGAAGAATGATCCATAGCACTTGAACGAACAAGACGATTGTGTTCTTTCTGAGGGAAGTCTGCTGTCCTTGGCTGCTTCCATTTTAGTAAACAAAATTCAGTTATTTAAGTACTCAGAACAGGGCTTTGTCTTATCTAAAATGTAATTTTTGCTGTGGCTTATTCCCTGCAACAGTGCTAAAACATAAAGCAGATTTTAATACAGGAATCATGGTACAATATTCTCAAAAATCATGATGTGATAGTTTCAGTGGCACTTTCCATTTGTCAGATTTCCACTCTGTCAAATTTCAAAACCTTTCCTGATGATTTAAGAAAAATGTATTGTTATTCCACTTCACAAAGAGAAAAGGTACCAAAGAAATACAGCTTAGCCACCTGGCAAATCAGAAGACACCTAAAAACTCAGTGGAGATTTCCTAGCAACCAGGAGCAGCTTTCTAAAGTGGAGCAGATCATGTTTCTTCTCAAGCAAATCCAATTTCAATTAATTACCATCTCTATGGGTATGCAGGGTGTGAAGTTGTGCAGTTATTCCTAAAGCTCACAAGCCTCAGAAGAAGCTCACCAACTTGAGATACTCTGGGGGCTACCACATGGCAGAAATTAATAAAAAAAACCCATCCTAAAGAAAAATTAGGAGTTAGATTTTTAGAGTGAATAAGTAACAAAGTATTCTGTTGCTGGCTGCCAAATTCAGCCCCATTGGGGAGGATATGACTGACAAATTACAGCTCAGTAAGCAGAGAAAGATACAAACACTTACGCAACAATTTTCATTCTGTGTGGTGGAGGAATTAAAAGGTTGGTCTTAAGTATCTGCAAGCTGTTTCTGTTCTCCATAAATTGTGCCATTACTTTGAAAACAGGATGTATGCTTCAGAGTAAAGTAAAACAAGCAGATTGACCTAACACGACAGCATAAAATCACCCCTGACAGTGCAGTACTGTTCAAACAACCCACTTACTCAAGGACAGCAAAATACAAAGGTAGGACACTTAGAGAGGAAATTCTGTTTGGTATGATTCTTGCCTGAATAAAACCTTACCTTTAAAGTTTCCAGAGCATCATGTCCATTTTACATGGAGAACTATGACCAAGACCAACTTAACTTTCTTCCTTGCTGATGCTCCTTTCCAGATATTCATCAGCATGCCCTGCATGTTTCATGCATCTAAGTGTTCTCTGAAACTTGGGAAAATTTCTGCCTGAGCATTTGCAGCTTTGGGACTTATATTCAATAGCACATGTGTTATATGTACAGAAGAACTTGGAGGTACATTAGCCTTATTATTTCACTGCCACTAATGATAATAATTTTTCTAGTTTCTATGATTTCTGAACATTCCCTACAGTGTACTGTAGTTTTCAGACTGACTTAAACAGAAGTACCCCCCAGACTGCTCAGCCTTGCCTAAGGTCAAGACATTTATAATTTCCAAATAGCCTATCTTCTCTGAACATGCTTTTTCCCTCGTGGTACCAGACATAAATATTTGTTGCATGTGCTGCTTCAGCAGAGTAACAACTCAGTTAGTGTCCCAGTATCTGAACCAGCTGCTCTCAGCTGCTCTCAGCTGCTCCTGCTGTGGCAGAGCCAGACCCAGGACTAAGAGGAAGCCTGTTGGACTTCCACTGGCCTCAGTAATCTCACTCCGTATATTGAGTGTCTTTTTTCAGTTGAGAAGGAGTAACCAGGGGGAGAAAAACCTGCGTTTCAAAAAGGAGTCAGATGAGAGAAGGATGGTGGGAAAGCAAAAGAGAACTTGAGTCTTTTGAGGATACAAATAGAGCCCTGTCACAATCAGCATTTACTTCTGCAAATTGCCCTGACGACTTCAAGAAGGGGGCTGGAAATGAAGAAGAGCACAACTTGGGCTATCCAGTCCTGCAGGCAAAGAAGCAAGAGGTGGATTGCTGACTAACCATGTGTGCACTCCCAGCCATACCAAATGAAACCCAGGGTCTGCTGATCCTGCTGGTCTTGGCACGCTGCAGGATAAAATGGATCTCTCTTATCTCCAGCAGTGCTCAGCTAAGACAAGTGAATTCTCTAAATGAGCATCTGCTGGTTTTGAATAAAAGAGAAATGCTGCCAATCAGTAATAAGAAAGGATGCTTGAAGAAAGGAAATGAATAGGCAGGCCTGTCTTGCTAAGCACAAGAAGGGCACTGGTACTGGTGCAAGGAGCAAAACTGGGTGAAGTTAGTTCCAACCAAAAAGAGAACAGCATGCGAGACACTAAGAAGATTAAACACTGTATTTAGAAGTTATCCCTTGTTGAGCTTGACTCCTGCTTCCTCTGTCTAACAGTTTATTTCTGTCTTCAGACTCTATTCAGTGAGTGTTAAAGACTTCTTGGTGTTGCAGGCTGTCACTTTAGGATAGCTGGCAAACTGCAGCTATAGCAAAGCAGACACTTAGGGCTCCAGCAGGTTTTTCCCTGGCAGAGGTCTCTTACCTGTGATACCAACCAGGGAAGATTCAAGCATATGCTATTCAACATGAATGGGATACAGTATAGGACAGTTTTAATACTGCATACTTTGCAGCTTCTAAAAGGTGACTTTTCAAAGTTGGCATCAGGATTGCTTGTGAACAGCCAAGAATCTACAATATCACAGGGGAAGCGAAAGCTCACCACAAAGGATGCACCACGGAGCCAAAGCCTGGAGGAGACTGAGTGGAAATCTCATTGTGGTTTCCATCAACATCCTCATCAGGGAAAGCAGAGGGGCAGGTACCAATCTTTTCACCCTGGTGATCAGTGACAGCACACAAGGAAACAGGGTGAAGCTGAGTCAGGGAAGGTTTAGGTTACGTATCAGGAAAAACTTTTTCACCCTGAGGGTGGTTGGGTACTGAAACAAGATCCCCAGGGAAGTGGTCACCAAGCCTGACAGAGTCCAAGAAGCATTTGAACAACACTCTCAGGCACATGATGTGACTATTGGGATTTCCTGTGCAGGGCCAGAAGTCAGACTAGATGATCCTGATGGGCCCATTTCAACTCAGCATGTTCTATGACTCTATGCTAAAGGATGTAAACCTCTGTTGTGCAGTTCCGCAAAGATAGTTCAAAGTAGAAACAGACAAACTGAACCCCTTGCCATGACAGACTGAGTCCAGTGGCTGTGTCTGCCAACGTGTCGAGCCTCACACTTTGAAAGTGAGACGAACCACACACTCTTATCACCCAGCTGTTCGGAGCACTCTGCTGCAGGCTCCTTCTCAAAGGAAGCTGTTCCCCTCACACTCCCCCCACCTCCCGCCGTCGGAGACCGTGCGCACTATCAGTCATTATTAACCCTTTCCCAGATTTTGGAGGCTGTGGCGGGTGGGAGCTCGCAGAGGCCGTGCTGGGAGGGAGCCACAGGACCCCACGCCGGCACACGGCACTCCCCGCACAGTGCTACCCTCGGTCTGGTTTTCTTTCTCCACCGTGCTCGGGTGCAGACCAGTAACACCAGCACCCTCCGCTGGCCCCTGCCAAGAAGACACCTGCAGAGAAGGGGCTGATCGGAGCTGCAGCTAGACCTGTTATGTTAAATCTAAAGAAAAACACCTTTTTACTGAACTTATTAATAGGTCATGCCCTCTGTAAGCGGCCCCCAGCTGCCTCCAGTCACTACACACACACACGGCATAAAAGCAATGGCGGGGACTTTAAAGCTTATGCACAGAAAGGGCACTTAATTTTACTGTTAATTACAAGACTCATAAACAGTGTTATAATATATAAACATATATACTCCCCAAACAAACTAATCTTGATTAGAACTTCAGCTAAATCACCAATCTTATTTGGGAGCTTGTAACTAAATGTTAAACTGTTTAAATTTTATTTGGTTTATTTAATTATTTAAATTACTACAAATTATCTCCATATTTTTTCCTTCAAGATTTCTGGACATCAGATATGTGCAAAATTCAAACGAACAACAAAAAACCTGCACAACCTAAGCCAGTGCACCTGAGAAAGACAGGGTATCTGTGCACATGGCAGCTTGCAAAAAAAGTCTTTTAGAAGTAGTGACTGATTAAGCACATTCAATATATTTTAACTTGTTTTTTTTTTCCTTTGAAGATCACCTGTACCTTACTGACTTAAAAACTGTTATTCTGTGTAGTTACAGAAACTCTTTATTTATACTGAGGTGTCCAATGGTGAAACCATAAAGGCCCATGTTGAAAATAATGGTCTACATAAGTCAGTTCATAAACTGGTGACATATTGATTTGGGGGCATGGGAGGGATATTTTGTTTCTGTTTAGCATATGTGCATTCATGCAGAGTAGCAGTGATTCCAAGAGCTGGCTGATATGGATATTTGATTCTGATTACTCTTACCAACTGCATAACCAAAACCACCTAGACTGAAACTGGGAAAGGTCATTAATATTTCCTTACTGTAACTACATGGATTTGGATATTAATATGGAATTTAAATGGATAGACATTTGAAATATCCCCTCCAAGTTCATGTGAGTAGCTAGACACTGAATACATATGCAGTGACTAGAGTAATTGTTAGCCCAAATTCCTGGATATACTAACATTGTGTAAGAATTCTCATTGGATTAGATCTTTGGCCAATATATCATAGAAACGTGAGTGAAATCAGTATATAAAGTCACTTAAACAAAGAAAAGAATGATATTTCCAGGACAGAAATATGTCCCTGAGTGGGGGGAAAAAATCAGCATTATGTGTCTCTGCCGAAAAAGACAAGTGGTGGCACTGTTAGTAAAGTTACTTACTCCACTTCTGGTAATGCTCAAGCTTCTTTCTAACGATTTGGCAGTGTGTGGGTTCCTAGGAGTTTAAAAATGCACTGATTCAGTATTAGCAAGGGAAATTTTTAGAAAATCCCCATAAAATTTCTTAAATGTAAAAAATGTTAAAACCTAGGTTGATGCTAATAAAAGCAAAGAATATGTAATGAAAGCTAACACATTCACCCAGACTGCTAAGTTTATATCAGTGAAATCGCCCTGAAAAGATAGAATTTGTTACTACTGAGTGTTCAGGATTTTCACCTGCTTTGCATATATAGCTATCTATCTCAAAATTTGATAGAAACATTTATATCTCCTCAATAATCTCAGTGTTTTATGGTAGATTTAAAATGGCTGATAATTTTCCATGGTCTCTGTCTTTCAGGAGAAAGCACAGAAAGCACATTTTGGGGTTTTTTTCCTAAATATATCTCATTCCTTCTAACATTAAATTAATTTTTTATACACTGCTGTAAGGCTTTCATAAAGAGCCTTTATGAAAAAGGCTCTGTGCAAAATAACTAGCTTCATTATTTCATTTCTTAAAAAATAGAAATCACTTCCTTTTTACAAAGCTCTGTAAACTTAACAAAAAAAAAAATTTAGATTTAGTGTGTCTTCTGAAAATACTTGGAAGACTGAATTTTACTTGTGTTACTCACTTATAGAGCTCTAGGGGGGAAACTGACCATGCATCCTCCCTACTGTCTTCTGACTACCACATCACACTCTTTAACACAAACATTCTCTGACATTACTATTTTGCTTCCCTTAATTAAAAATTCTTGATAAACACAATAAAATAGGTGGTTAGAACAGATTTGATAAGATTGTAACCAAATTCTTTCTTTCTCTTTCTTTTCTCCTTCATGTCTTTAAACTCCTTTTGAACACAGGACACACAGCACTGTGCAATAAATGGCCAAGTGCCATATGCCTTGTAGGGCTACAGTTTTATACTTGTGGTTTTCAAAAACCCCAGTACTTAGCAGGATATATGTTGGGACAAGCAGTCCCAAGAAGAACTGCCAGTTACTTGCAATCACTTTTGATTCCAGCTGTCATCGGTTCTGTTGACTGAGGCCTCTTTAGTACATCTCTTGCATTTAAACCTTTAAATTAGGTTGTGCAAATCTGAAAACATTTCATACCAATTAACAAGACTCAAATTCAGCTGCTCAGTTTCTTTCATTAAGGTAGTTTGAAATTCTGTATATTTTTTCTACTCATTAATCAAGTGGCTCTACCACTTTTGCCTAGCTGATATTGAGATAGTCATTACTTCTTAAAAAAATATGGGGCAACAAAATGGGAAAAATAGCCCAAAACCCAGCAGTTTCTGATGAAACATTCTCTGCAATGACATAGTTAAGGTGAAGCAAATACAGCTGCACACAGGAACACACCTCTTAAAACATTTAAATAGCAAAAACGATTGAAGTCATTTTACTGCAAAGTTGTCCATTCTATGAGAGGATTGGAAACCTGCCATTGAACTATGCTGGATTTTACTCCAAAATAAACTACAGTCAGCACAGCTGGAGGTGATAGAAGTATGTCCAGGCTAAATTCTTACTCCCTGCCCTCCATTGCAGCTGTTAAATCTTTCTATTCCTTTTTCTTTCACAGCATGTACCACTGAATAGTTTCTAAGCTCTCTCTGCAGAGTTCCTCAGCTCTCCTCACCCTGTACTTACAAAGAGCTGATACAATTTGGTGCAAACCCTCATTTTACCAAACCTCAGCTCACATATATGTTAAACCTTACAACCAACCATATCACTTTTTTAACAACTCTGGTTCCTCCTAAAACACTTGTTGCATTACCAATTTGTCCTCTGAAGTAAGGATCCTGGAGGAAAAACAATCACTTTAGGTAAAACTACAAAGCACTTGCAAACGTGTCCAAATAAAACTTGCAGTGACAACCTTAATTCCATCATGTCCTAATATTTAAATAGTTACGGTCTTGTTACTTAATTCTTAGACATTATAAATTATTACCTAATTATAATTTAAATTATATTTAGCAACATATTAAGGATAATATTAATATAGCTATATATGTGTTTTTCTTTTATAATAATGATTTATTATAAATTTATTGTCAAATATTATTATTAAGCAATTATAATTGTAGTTGTTCTGGTTTTGGCTGGGATAGAGTAAATTTTCTTCTTAGCTGATACAGTGCTGTGTTTTGGATTTAGTACAATAATGTTGATTAGTTGCTTGCTGGGGTTAAGCCACAACAGTGGCTAACATGCTTATTTAATATAATAAACTTACCTATACAAGGGGTTTATGAAAAGAAATGAAAAAGTCTGAGTTTTTGCTATCCACATGATGGTATCATCAAACAACTTGATTGTGAGAATTTTACAAAAATCCCCCAAAGGTTACAAAATGGCACTTACTGTCTCCAAGCAGATTTTCTCTTTAATGTCGTTCCTGTAAAAACATCTGCCACTCTGTTTCTTCAAACTTTCTCCTTTCCCTTTTATTTTCTTTTCATTATTTTCTTTTTATACACTTTTACAGTTCTCTGCTCTGCTCAGCCCACTAGGGCAATTTATTCAGCTGGGCCATTTGAAGTCTAATGCACTTAATGTTCTGCACGATAAAACAAACATAAACAGCTGGCATGATTATTGCATTCGTCAAAAGATCATCTTTTATTTTACTGTGTTAGAAGCAAAAGCAGTTCCGTTTCTGAACATACAATATAACCTTGGCCCTTTTCCCCCAATAAAACCAACATTTTGTTAAGCCAGATACTATTATTTTTCACATAAATGTATTTTAATGACGTTAAGGAGGAGGAGATAAAGCTCAATCGATTTCTGCCACTGAGGCACAGTTCACAAACAAGTAAAACCCTGCAGAATAAATCAGGACAGTGCTGGTTACTGCTTTGCAACAGGGATAAATCCGGAAAAGCTGCTGGTGGGGACAGGAAACCTCCCGGTTAAATGCAGCTGGCTGAGGGACATGAATCTGTGTAACAACCTCTGTTTCTCTTCCAGGGGAGCTTTATGGAGAAAACAGGCATCTTCACAGGCAGGCATTGCGGAAAAGCAGATGCCCTCAGGACACACAGAGGTGGAGGGGAAAGCAAGCAGCTGCAGTCTCTGTGTCCATCTTAGGTGAGCAGAAGAAAAAGAAGCAAAAAGAGAAAGAAAAAGAAAAAATCCCAAACAAACCAGACAAAAACCCAAACCAAAAAACCCCACCCTAACAAAGCCGGAATTCAAACCCATCAAGGAGCAGCTGATAAAACCATTCCCGTGTCCCACTTCCCACGAGGGGTCGCGGTGGCTCCGCCCGTCCCGCTGTGAGGGAAGGGTGGCGCGGGGCCCGCCTCGCCGCTCCCGCCATTCCCTGTCCCGCTCCTGGCGCCAGGGTTGCTCTCGTGCCGCCACCTGCGCCCGTGTCCCCGCACCCCCGGGCCACACCGGGCGGCTCCCAGCGTGGGGGGCTCTGAGCCGGCTCTCCCCGTCCCTTCCTCTTGGCAGACGGTGGCTTGAGAGGAGGAGTTCCGTGCTGTCTCCACCTCCTCTCCGCTGGCAGAGGCGCCTCGGAGCGGGTGGGGACGCAGCATGATCTGGGGGGCAGCAGATGGCACCCTGCTGGCAGATACGGTGCCAGCTCTGCCCCGTTCCTCTCACTGAACCTTCAGGTGCTACCGGAGTGCTCTGCCCTCAGGTGTGGACTGACAGCTCGAACAAGTCCCCTGGCAGCGGGAGAGTACCAGCGAAAACACACGTGTGTGAACATGGGATACGACATCCAAAGGATCCATATGTAGGGCAAGGAAGGGCAGTGTTGGCTCAGTCTGACTTGTCAAATGTTGAATGCAAATTTGCTAGAAAAGTTTGTTTGCTACTTGGTTTTAGCCCAGGAAATACAGATGTATCTCAGGTTTTTCCAGATGTGCTTAAGTCCAGATTCACTAATGATCAAAGAAAGCTCATCTTGTAGGAATGCATCTCTGAGCTGTGAATTTGACACATATCTCAGGAATTCTGTTCCTCTGCAAAGTTACATCACCTTGCAGTCGCAGACAAGATCCTTTGCTTCCAGCTGCAGTGGCTATCCCTCTCCACCCTGTTTCATATCCCAGAAAGGCTAGACTGAAGTCCCTCACCAACAAGACTGTCTTCATCAATACTCCAAGGGCAGCCCTGCAGCTGACAAGTTTCTGCAGCAGCCACATTCAGAGGACAGCCGTGGCAACCCAGTTTCAGAAATTGAGGGAGCACCAAGCTGCTCAGGCCTGTCTGTGAGCCCACTTCCTAATACAACCCTCATCTTCCTCTGAGCTAGCCTGGATGTTGGCACTGGCTGGCACAGATTTAAGACACTGGATTTAAAACCCTCTTGAGACATCAACCTGAGAAGGCTTAAGCAAGATTCTGGACTTTCTGCTTCCACAGCTGAATTCTCAGCTGCTTGAATGAACAGATAATCAGAGCTGAATCAGGTGATTTCTAACATGGAGGGTTTTGTTACCTGTGAGCCAGAGGCTTCATATTGTCTAAGTATTAGAAGCCAAGGGAAGAAAATTAATTAACTCACTTTCCTGGATGTGCCTAGAATAACCCGTTTTCAAATGTACTTTTGTTATTTACCCGTCAAGATTCTTACGAAGAGAAGACATGTTCCCTGCCAGAAAGTGTCACACATAATATGACATGCCCAGACACTGGGCCAAGTAACCTTTAGCACTCAAATCCACTTCCCCCTGTTATCAGTACACATCTAATCCACCTCTCTTTTCCAGTCAGCTCATACACAGCTGACCAATCTATCTAAGGGAATCCCCGCTGAAGGGAAATGCCCAACTGCTTTAGTTCCCTTTTGATGGGTTTTTCCAGTGGGGGTTGGGGATGGGTGCAAAGAAGGTGGTAAACCCTGAGTCAAAGAAAGCAGAGAAGGCTAGCAAAGGAGAAGGTATGTTCTCCTTAAGCTAGCAAGGATTCAAAGTGTCTTTTTGGGTTATGGAGGCATCCAGGAAACTGAGAGCTGCGAAGAGTGATTTAAACAATGAAAAGCAACAATTTGTTTTCAATTTTTTAAAAATCTTAGATCTCAGTTTATTGAATGTTGTTTTAATCCCCAAGGAACATGCAATGCAGACAGCAAATTCAGGGTGTCCAAGACTTTCTTACCAGTCTGGAATCCAAACTGCAACTACAAGCTTCAGACCGCTCCTATTGCTTGTTGTGCTATGGAAAAGTCTGCAGGAGAGCCTGAAATCTACATTCAACCACCCTAATAGAGACAAAGTTCGAAAATGAAACAAAGGAACTCATGTTCAGATGCTTCTTTTTCCAGACTTTGTCTCTTTCAATCTTCTATTCACTGAGTAATGTATTTTGGAAAATTTTCTTCTGGTCAAATATGGGCTGAAATTACGAAACCACACTTTTCTTGCTTTAAAGGTATTTGCATTGCTCTGATTAGTTTGTGCGGTGAGCTCCTGCCCTCGAAGCATAGGCATTACCTTATGCGAAGCCAGTGGAAGCTTTGGCTGCCTTAAGGATTATGGGTTAAGGCCCTACATTTGTACTGTTTTACGCCACTGTATGACCTAAATGAGATTAGAATAATAAATCCTGATTTATTATGAGGGTTTTATTTAGACATGTTTTGAGTATGAAGTCTGTGTCAGGATTAATAGTGAAATCTAACATGCCCAGGCACAGAGAAAACCCAACGATGAAAGGACATTTTTTTCCCTTGAGAAAACTGGTTCCCAGCCCTCTGTTTGGCTTTTAACAGAGTTGCTAAATGTTGAATGGCAGAGACGCTGGATCCCAAAGATGGTGACGTAGACCACAACTTGGAGATGAGCCCATTCTGAATGAAGTATATCATCAGCAGTATTTTCCAAGGCTAAGTACTTATGCTCTGCAATGCAGTAACATTCAAAAATGCTTCAAACAAGGTTCTCAGAATCCAAAGACAAGCAAGAAATTACAGGTTCAGGATTTATTGGCTAATTCACCCGTCATGTTGGGCAGGCAACTAATTTAGGTGCTTGCCCTGTAGTTAAATGAGATTGCTGAATCTGTTCAAAGGAAATGTCCATTTTTTTCAGCATCCTGGCCACCATGTCTCATCAAGTAATGTGACATCTTGTCATGTAATGCACCAAATTGCACTGGCCTAAGTATTAGATGCAGAAGGTGTGTGCTCATACCACATAGTTAAATTTCTCTATTCTAGTAACATTACAAAAGGCTTCAGAGGAATTTGTCTTTTCAAAAGATTATTTAAATTGAAATGAGCGGCGTGCACAGAATTGAGCTCATACTTTTGTGGGACACAAAATGAGAAAGGACGAGGTGTAAGTGTTGTGACAAACCCGGGTGAATTAAATAATCATGACTTCCATTGTATCCCTACCCTTTGCCTAATTCAGAGTATTAATACTCCCACTCTCCACCAGATACTTGGCAGATCTTGTTCAACATCAGATTTCTGTCCCACTTGTTTTTTGGAGTAGAAATAGGAAGAACTATTTACTTCAAAATGTTGTTGTTGTTGAGTTTTGTAATCATAGGCCTCATGGGGTGCAGAGCAAAAGAAAATGTTGAACCAGAATATCAGTTTGTTTTTGTTTGGTTTGGCAAGAGGCCTGTCTATCTGACAGTCTCTCCTGGCATGTCTCAGCTGGGGTGGAACTGGATGGAACGGCCTCACAATTTTGCGGATGACTTTAGAGGAAAGCAACTTTTGAAGAAGGACAGACTTTAAGGTCCAACTATGATACTTTATTTAGTACTTCAGGTTTAAACCGTGAGAGCCCAGCAGTTATAAGAAACACAGTCCAAGAAGTCATGAAGCCTCAAAAGAATGAAAAACCTGCCCATGTAACTGAGGAAAAAATTTTTTGGACTATCGTAGTACAAAATAAAATATAGAGGTGGTTCAGTATCTAACAAAATCTCAAATTACTTTATTTTCTTCCCTTCCTGGAAGTGCGTTTTTCCTCAAAACCCTTTCTAAAAGACTTTTAGAGCTACACACTGGTAAGAGTCCTCAGTCACAGAGTGCTAACAGTCTTGCCAGCAGATTCATTAACTGCAAGTGACATCAAAGGTGAGAACTCAGACCTCGTTGCACAGGAGCAGGGGCAGCAGTTCAACTTGCAGAACCCGGACACTTTATGTTATCTACTGTTGTTCATTTCAAGTGAAATAGCAGTGGGACAGCCTAGATAAGCAACTTTTTGAGCACTGGAGGTTCAGTGAAGTTTCTTTCTTTGACCAATGACCCTTAGAAAGAAAACAGTAACAGAAACAGATCGTTTGGAATTGCCCAACATCCATAGACAGCAGCAGGACTGTGCTGAAGACCAAGAAGTGGCTGAACTTCCTAAGCACCGGAAATTTGGTCTATTAGGAAGTTTCTTATAATGCTGCAATGCAGAGTTTCACAACCCACCTTTGCTCACCTATGTCAGGGACGCTTGTCTGGGGCACAATCTGTGCTGCCACTGGTTTTGGTGTCCTGTGGAAACACCTGACCGAGGCAGAAGCAGTTTTCTTTAGCTGTTTAAACTTTCCCACAAAGCATGAGTTGGCAGTCACATCCACAAGGGCACTAAACCAGCAGTTTGTTGAGTGGAAATGGATTCCTGCTCCTCTGTACATTTTATGGAATACTTCAGGCATGTGGCAGTGTTAAAATCCTGGTGTCTCTTGCTGAAGGAATGCAGTGGAAGCCTTTACCCCATGTAGCAGGTCTGATAGCACAAGCTGTGAAGAGTTGTTATAGGTCACTGATGAAAAGCAACAGAGTGCTTATGGCCACTGTGGGTTAATGATAGCCACAGGCATAATCACAAAGTTTGTGCTGAGAGCAGAGAGGTGGTGTGTAACCCAGTGAATTTATTATTGCTGTACTCTGGCCTCTAGATAGTGTATGTGTGCACTGGGGTTGTTGACGGATATACAAGGCTGGCCTACCGGTGGAACTGAGGAAGGCTAGGAAGATGTTTTCCTTGTCTGCTAGAAGGAAGTATGTATCAATGTAGGGAAAATGTTTTCCTGATGTGGGAGATGGAGCCTTCTGTAGTATGTATTGAAATATAATTTGTTGTATCCTATTTGTTATACATATTTTCTAAACTCCTGTTCAGGCCCTTTACCTTCCCCATCTTTACCTAATGAACGTTACAGCCTGAGTACAGACAGCTTCTCTGAAAAACTTGCTTCAGCAACTGCTCAGTTTTCCATGTCCTACCCTGGTATCAAGTACATTTTACTTCTTTTCTTTTCTTTTCTTTTCTTTTCATTTTCTTTTCCTTTCTTTTCTTTTCCTTTTCTTTTCCTTTTCTCTTCTTTTCTTTTTTCCAGGAGTTATGCAGGATCTGGGAGCATGTGCTAGTTCAAAACTAAGTCCAAGTTTATTTGTTCTGAAGCCATAGAATTCTTTTTCTGCAAGCTGTAGCATACCTCTGTACATGTACATGATTTTTAGTGCTTAGATATTTCTTATCCTCTCTCATCTTTGCCATATTCATTCTGTGTTCTGTACATTTCTATACATAGTCAAATCAACCGTCACCCAGTGCTGTGTATCACCCTGCTTCTGTAAGCTGTTTATCTTGGATTTCCAAGGCTGACTGCTCCTGGTAAGAGTCTTAAAATCATATCTAGAAACCTTAATCAATGACCAGATTTACAGAAGCCCTGGGAACCCACAAATCCTTTTGCAGTCAATGGGACCTGAGTTTACTTAGCACCTTGAAAATCAAACTGCTTAAGTTTTGGTACCTAACCTTGGATTTTGGAACATAGCTTTAAGGGTTCAGTGTGGGTATTTTTAGGGCAGAATGAGGTTCACTTTGAGATCTTTTTAAATAGATATCCAAATGTAAATATATTGAATTTATATTAATAAGCACAATTATAATAATTGTCTTTTTCAACAAAATAGTAGGTTTGAACTCCTCTTAGTGCAAGGCATTAATAATGGAAGGCATTATTCTGACAGTGTCAGCTTCTGCATACCATGTACACTGTGTTAGTTCATTACATGGACTCTTCCAGCACAGGAATCTTTTTTCACTGCTCACCAGACATGTGGGGTCCTCCCTGGGGATTGGTCAGGGTAATAAGCACTTCTTGTAATCAGCTTACTATAAATGATAGAGAAAAACATGGCAGTGCTCCAGCCATAACCAAAGTACCTTTTAAAAACCTTGTCGTTTTATGGTACATGGTGCTATACATGACCTGGAGATATACGAAGAATTTCGACCACACTACAAATGTCTAAACCACTCAGTTTCAGTTCTCACTTCTCACCCCTGTGAGTCAAACCCATCAGCCTGCCATAGCACCTATTAATTTATAGATTTCATCCCAAGGGCACATCTGCACACTTGTGAGAAGGCGTGTCTGGTCAGCTGTTTCCACAGTGATGGCACAAAAGCAACCCAGAAGAAAAGAACCTGTAGCTGCACGTATGCTTTGGTGAATTTAGATCTTTAGGAGGTTTTATTTTGTTTCTCTGTATGCTAGGTTTGGAAGTCCTGATGTACCTTTTCTCCCATGCTAATGGAACATCTTATGTTATAAGAAAAAGAAGAGACTGAACGTATTAGATTTGCTGTGAAAATTCTGTATTTCTTTATAAACACAGAGGTTTCTGCAATGCCAAGCTGAGCTGTTACAGCTTACTTACAGCAGTTTGCATTTCCTGAGTACTTGAAGGTGCTTAAAATGATTTCTAACAAAATACAGCTAAATGAAGTACTTGCTAAACAGGAAATAAGACCAAAAAAAATCCTACAAAGATATGATGTGGCTGGGAAAATGTCAGGTACTTGCTTCTTATAGAAAATAGAACATTACTTAACTAATTTAAAATCCAGATAATTTTCCTTAGGAAAAAAATTAGCAGTAAACCTTTCAGGGGCTGGTGGATTTCTTTGTTTCTTAAGGGTGGTAAAGATTTGTGCAGAGACATCAGCAAAGAGCAGCTTTCTGAGCTGTTCCCTGCCAATTGCTGACAAAGGCAGTCCTAATGAATCATTCTGAATTGTGATCATGTGCTACCAGCCCACAGTGAGCTGCCAAAGAGGAAGTGCAGCTTGTTTTCTTTCATTTTCTTGATTCCTATGCTGTAGGAAGATGAAAGGAGAAGGAGGAGGAGGCAACAGCGGCAGCCAAACTTAAATAATTCTGACGATTCCCGATATCAAATGGAGGCCCCTGAGTGGGACCCACTGAAAAATGACACCCTTCCGCCGACCCTGACGCCAGCTGTCCCTCCGTATGTGAAGCTGGGCCTGACCATTGTATATACTGTTTTTTATTCACTGCTTTTTGTGTTCATCTACGTCCAGCTCTGGCTGGTCCTTCACTACAGGCACAAGAGGTTCAGTTACCAAACTGTCTTTCTGTTTCTGTGCCTGTTTTGGGCCTCTCTTAGGACAGTGCTCTTTTCATTTTACTTCAAAGACTTTGTCACAGCAAATTCTCTCAGCCCCTTCATCTTCTGGCTTCTCTATTGCTTCCCAGTCTGCCTCCAGTTTTTCACCCTGACCCTGATGAATCTTTACTTCACACAGGTAAGCAACAGATATTTAGTCGATTAAATCTAACTGAATGGTAAAGCCTAATTATGTAACCATCATGAGAAAAATGCAATTTACAAATGTACCTTGGCAATGCAAAAAGCAAATTTCGGTTGTTTAGTAGGGTATTTTAACTTTTAGTCTGTATGCAAGTGATCAGTGTTACAATGAAACCGGAGCCTGAAGTGATCACTCTGAGAATATCAATTAATATGTCTACTGTCTATAAAATGGGTATCACTTAATTCAAAGGTTGGAGGAAAAATGTATAGGAGAGCTTGGAATCTGGACACCCAAAGTATCATTCTGTTATTATGCTTTATTATTGTTATTGGACTTTAAAAACCTCCTGGCTTACCAGGCTTGATCTCTGCGTGCAGTCAGAATTGTAATGTCTGATTTTGCCAGCAACACCTCCCCGGTCCCAGTTTTTACGTAAGTTGGCTAACATGTTTCTGTGAGTGAGATTTCTGTTACGTGGGTAACAATTGAAACTGTTGATGGAGTCCTACTGTGGGCCCGAATTCCTATAACGATCTGTGTTACAAACAATAAATCTGAGACCCCAATAAGTCTGAGCGCTGCGCAGAGATACACCCTCTATTTCAAGGAGTCTCTGATGTAAGGGTAGATGAGCTGTATAGTGGAGGAAAGGAAATAGTATCTACATTTCAGGAAGAGGTCTTGAGAGTGTATCTGTGCCATGGACAGCTAAGAAGCCAGAGGAGTTAAGCTGCACAGTGCTCCAGGTTGCTGCAGCTAGAATTGCTTGGAAATATTTATGGTGAGTGTGAGTATCTTGCACTTGGCTGAAGGATGGGATATTGGCATGCTGAGACAAAGAAAGGCTGCTGGGCTTGCCTAAGATCTCACAGGAAGCTTGCAGGAGGGCAGAGACTGGGTTTTTTATCTCCTCAATCCCACTGTCGTGCCTGGAGCAGGATGCTAAGCCTGCACTCATGTGGCCCTGATCAGAGTCCACTTTCCCAGTGCAGGAGCAGTTGGTCAGGAGGGCATCAGCCAGCCCTGGAGCACACCAGGCAGTGCTCAGGATGCTTTGGGTGTTGCTGTGTGCCCCACTTGGAACCAGGTCGGTGCCTGGGGCTGGTGCTTCTGTAGCCCCCATGGTGTTTAACAGTGCTCTGTTGTGATGACAGGCCTTACTAATTCTGAACAGCCTGTGTGGAGACATCAGGCTGCATGCAAGGGCTGCTCTCCCAGAGCTGGAAAAGCAGCAATGGTAAGTATGACAGCTGTGAGAAGATCACTTGAGTTGTAGAGGGTATTAAATACTTAGAACCACATACCCCGTTTTGTGCTTAGGTTTGCTTTTATGGATTCAGTGTCTGAAACACCTGCTAACTCAGCCTGCTCCACTCCCCAGTACTTGAGATATATTAAGGGATTACAGGAACCTTTCATCTGCATACTGCTCAAATCCAGCTCAGGCATGTGGTGACCTATGCTTTATCCCATAGCTATTGTGAGAGTCATTTGATAACTGTGCAGCTTCCCAGGGCCACATGTCCATCAGCACACAGTCCATCCCATCACAGTGCTGGGACTAAGTCATAGCCTTTGGTCAGACTCTTCCCTCAGACACACACGGAGGGCTGCTGTGGAAGTCTGGAGGCAGAATTCAGCATCCTGTCTCTTGGCCAAGAGGAGCCTGGACTGAGGGGGCACAGCGGTCTGTGCAGTAGAGTGTCAGTACTCAGGAGGCTTAGTGCTGCAGGTAACATTCCTTTTGTCTGAGGAAGATCTGAAAAGAGAGCACACAGAATGCATACATATGTCCTTTTAACTTATTTTTAGCATTGTTGTCTGATAGCGTTCAGGAAGTACAAGTCAGTGGTTGGAAACAGAAAAAATGCTAAGGCTGTTGGTTCTGCCTTTGAGACAGAATTCCTGCTTTGTCATCCTGAGTCCTCATGATCTTCCTCTGAGCCCCTCTGAAAGAGAGTGGAATAGTTACCTGTCTTGAAGAGCTTCTGTGAGGCTTTTGAAACAATATTTTCCAGGGACTTTCAGAGTTTGTGATGTGCATCATAATCTTTAAATGTCTTGGGCCACTGTAGACAGACATAGGATTAGTATTGTTGTTTGCTCTAGAGCTGGTTGCTGTCAGTGAAATTTAATCTCAAATATCTCCCCAGCCAAAACAAAAGTTAAATAAATACCAGCACAGCCATTGTACAAATATATGACAGAAGTAGTGCATATGTTTTTGATTCACTGTTATTAATTCTTTACTTCTAACCATTAAAAGGTGGTTTGGCTTGAAATGCAGCATCTTGTATTTAATGTGCATCTAGCTTTCCACAGTAGGCAAGCAAGAACTAGTGTGAAAGGGGTGGAGAGAGAAAATTTTGTTTCCAGTAATGGCTTAAAACTTCACAGACCTATTTAGAAACAACTTCTACCCTTTCATTCTCTAGAAGGCAGGCAAGAAGGGTCTGCAGCTGTGTCTCATTGCACCAAACCCCTGCTATTTCACTGGTGCTTAGCTAGAGGGAAAGAAGTGGTCTTTATATATTACAGGGACAGAGCACTGGAAGAGACCATATGGATCTCTGGAATTTGTAGGTTTTTATTATCTGCTTTACAGCACCCACCATTTCTAAATGTGGCACTGCTAGGAAAACTTTTAAATGTAGATGTGAGAAGAAAAAAAGTGATTCAAAAAATACTGCAAATCCTCCTGGCCAAAGAAAAAACTCACTTGGCAAGTGCCTGAGGGTGTTTTTCAGAATAATAAGCACCTTTGAACTTGATGGAAAGTTAGCCACAACTATTCTCTTTTTTAATAGGTATCCCAAAGCAATAGGGAATTTCAGCTGTGTTTTATGTGTAGCAAGACAAATAAGCCCTGATGACGTCAGCACAGCAGAGTTTTGTTCCCAGACTTGAGCATCAGCAGCTGCAGCAGAAGAAGCTCCAGTGTGTTGGGGCCAGTTGCTGAAGCAGGGGACCTATGAACAAAAGGGAAGGTATAATCAAAATAGTTTTGACTCAAAACAAGGGATATTTGAATCTTGGACAAGTTCAGGGTCCTTTGATACAGTTTTAATGCCCTCCTTAGGGCAGAATAGAAAGGGTGCTGCAGATGAGGTTTATAGAATATTAGTTCCTTTCAGAGATCCTTTCCTTTCTCCTTTCAGAGATCCCATACTGGGGAAAACTAATGTGATTTCTAATGGAGTAAGTAAATGTATTAGAATTTAATAATCCTGTGTCTGTATTCATTCCCCTCTAAAGAGAAACAATAGTGTGACCTACTCACTCAGGAGGGTAGGCCCTCTGCCTACTTGGTAATCATGAAAATAAATCTCAAATGAAGATGAGATCCAGTGGCACTTTTGTAAAGCAAACACAACACAGTAGCACAACACCAGCAACTAAATGCACTCTACCAAGCCGGAGCAGCTCCCTGATCCTGATCCACCATGTAGGGAGCCAAAGTGCATTTCCACCTCCAGAGACTAAAAATCCTGTGGAGCTATTTGCCTCACACATGCAGCTTCCAAGGGTTTATTTTGCTGCTTAATAATGTATTTTCCACTTTAAAGTGAAGGAAGTGAAGGACCCCATGGTGAGGGATGCCAGGCTAATGAAGACAGTGAGGATTCCAGGATTTGGGTGCTCTTTTGTTTATGTCCTGCTTGCCCAAATCTTCCCTGTCCCTGACAAGGGGACGCTGAGGTGAGTCCTCAGGCTTTACAGTTAGTGCTGTGGGCAAAAGAGTAAAGAGGCTCTGGGAAATAAAACAAGTTGCCTTTTTCGGTGCATGTGAGGGGTGGGCAGAGAAGGACTTGCTTCACTTTGTCCTGTTTGCTCAGACTTTGCATTTCCCTGGGGAACAGAATACAAATGAAACAGGAGGGTGGCTAGGATGGAGGGTTACAGACTCAAAGAACAAGGTCAGGGCCAGAGACCGTGAGCTATAAATTTCACTGAAAATCCCAGGCCTCCGTTGCGGCCAGGCACAGAAAACGGCTGGGTGGGTTCTAGGTTTTGTCATCAGGTTGGGAACTTCTCCAGGATCGAGGGAAAGTAGTGCTGAGCTAAAGAGCTGTGAGACAGTATGGGTGGAGAAGGCTGGTAGGCAGATTTTACCTCTTCTTCCTCCTCCCTAACCATCTTCCCTTTTTGGCATCCGGATTGAGAAGCTTACCCTGCCTCCCAGGTAGTGCTGATAAAATCAGGGACTTTCAAATGAAGAGAAGTTGTACAGAGTAAGACAGTTCAGAGGGGAGCTGGCCATGCCTGGCAGGGTGGGGTAAAAACAGCGCAAGGCTTTCAGAAAGTTTATGTGTATTTCAGTGAAACCAGGGTACATGTTAGTTCTGGGAGGAGAATTAAGAAAATTTCTCATTCTCTAATTACTGAGAATAGCATTTCCAAAGTTCTCGCCAGTGAGAGAACAGAGAAGGCTTTTTATTTAGTAGATATTTTTTTGGCAGAAATAAATAAATCATATATTATAAAGCTTATTATTAATTTAAAACAAGTTTTAGATGTATATAGAACTACACGGGAGTCTAAGTACATATGGTAATGCATCAGCAAATATGTTTGCTGTAAAATGTTGCCCTTAGTATTGTATCTACAGAAGACAAATTGCAATTGCAGATTGGCTGGCTGTCAGCATCTGACATGAAGGATGAGATCATTTGACTTAGAAAATAATTAGGAAAGCTGCACTTGAAAGTTTACTGTGGCTGTCAGCCCCACAATCATCCCTGTCCTTTTAGGACTATTTTTACCAATTCATGGAAGACTGAGCACGGTAGTGAGTCATGTTGCCCATGTCTGTAGGCCTTACAAACTGTGTAGAATTCAGAGAGTAGAGGGAAAACTTGCCTGTTTTGGGAAATCTGATCCAAATAAAAGAATGAACATGGAAGAAAGATAGAAAGGGGAAGGTGGGCCTGGGACTGAAAGATACACAGTAGAAGAAAGGTAAATGTGCTGATGATGAGGTTGTGGCATATTTTCAGATTTCAAAGGGAAGTTTGCATGGAGTGTGACAGAAGAAGAGAGGGACTATGGTGAAAGCAACTGGGAAGAAAAAGTTCATGCTATGTTTCTTATAGGGTTTCTGAAACGAGAAGTGGTAAATAAAGCTGAACTTCACTCCTGTGCAGAGGACCAGCTTGAGACATATGCAAGCACCTACCACATACCTGAGGCTTTTTGGTAAGCCGAGCTGTAGCTCCTGTAAAAGTGAATTGATCAGCCAGCACTGGAGTACAGCAGAGGTTTGTGCCAGTCATCACATCAGTTCAGCTGAATCAGAGCATGGAAATGAAAATTGCTCCCTGGAGATTTTATTTTTCTTTTGCTTTGGGAATATCTGACTTGGCTTTGACCGCTGTTTCATTGACACTTACAGAGCTAAAGTGGGTCCTGATTAGCTGGAACCCCCATCAGCTAACACAGCCTGGCCCTGTCTGCCTGCTGTGCTGCCCAGCAGCTCTCCAGAGCTCTCTGCAGCCAAGCTGCGGATGGGTCCCATGCCATCCCTGCTCCTGGGGCCTGGTAAAATGTCTCTAAGGTCAGCTGTTTACATCAGCTCCTGCAATGGGAATTTTCCCTGGCTGTATGAAGAGATTTCTGGAGTCCTTTTGAACTGTTGCAGTTTTATATGCCAGACATATACCTCAGGGGAGTTGAGGAGGGGGTGTGAGAATCTCATTTGAGGTTTCCAACCCTCTGGCAGAAACAGAGAGTCAAAACAGGATATTTCTCCTTCAAAGAATAAGCAGAAGGGGAAATACTTTTAAGACTAAAAAGTAACCCTTTAGACATAAGAAAATTAGCAAGTACTTTCACTGCGTTTTCCATGATCATCTTGGGCCTCTCTTAAAGATCTTTTTAGAAGAGCCTGCTCTCTGTTTGCTGTTTAGTCTATTCTTAGGAATAGTCTGGTTTGCTCTGGTTTGCTGGAGGACTTACTTAGATGACTCAGATATTGACTGGAAGCTTTCTCAACACTGCTGCCAGGAGGGGCCATTGAGCAAGCAGTCTCTTGAGCTACACGTGTGCTAAAAGCAAAAAGCTGCACCCACGCATGTAAGGTATATTGAGATCAGCTTCTGACATCCTTACTCCCACTGAATAACCCTTTATTCCATGACAATCCCATTGCTTCCAGCAGGGCTACTAGTGAACTAAGCCCCATCAATTGTTTAAGAAAAGCCAGAATCTGACTGCCTGTGCTCCTGCCTAGCAGTGGGTTGGTAAGAATTCTCCATGCCTTATACTGTAGCTTTCATTCTATGTACCATCTCTTTTTTTTGGTACAGTATTTCTTTTCCTTCTTAATGGTCATTTTGCTCTGAAAATTTCAGAACATGTATCACCTGGAACAGGTTTACCAAATGTAGAATCACAGTTAACAGCTGTTTTGGTGATCTTGAATCTTGAGATCCTGTTGGATCTGCAGCAGGAGCATCACATTTGGTTTTACCTGAGTTATCCATGGAGATTTTGCTGGCTAGTGGTCTTGGGCTGGTTTATGTGACAGGACTGCTTTGTAACAATAGGAGTGAGTACATCATTTCTGGGGAACCACTGGAGATGGTATTTAGGAACTTGATATTTTCTAGGTTTTGTGAACCCAGAAAAACTCGTTGCCCGCTGGAAATTGCTTGTCTTTTGAAGTTCTTTGCAGAGGCTCTGAACTCTTTTGTTCAGTGCAACTCCTGAGAGGCATCAAAATTAACAGTACAATGTGTATAAGTGCTATTCACAATAGGTGAGGATTGTGGAATGGCTCTAGAGACGAGGATTACTTGTTTAGTTTCCTTGAGGTCAGAAATCTGTTCCCTCCCTCACTTCCAGAATAAGCAGGGTAGGCAATAAATCTTGTGCAAAAAGTATCTGGGAAGTGTTTTGAACCTCATGCCTCCTCTAAAAGCGACAGCTACTCTTTATGCATAGCAGAAATGCAGATCTCTTGCAAGCCCCTTGTACCTTTCCTTTCAAAAGCAAGTAAGTAAATCAACCTAAAGCTTCTTCCTGAGCTCCTGCGAGATTTCACTATCCAGGAATTTGGAGAATGAATCACAAAACTCTTCAATAAGGGATACTACCAGGGATGTTATCTATTTGAAAACAGTATTGCAGAATATTTTTAGAGAGTTTTTCCACCCAAGTTTTCAATTTTATTCTCAGTTTGCTGAAAAACTCAGTGTTCTCTGCTGCTTCAGCTAGTGCTAAGCAGGCTGATGCATCTCAAAAATAATTTCCATGTCAAGGCAGCTGTTTATGGTGAATAGGAGTTAAATGACAAGTTGTTCCAGGAGCTCTGGAACAAGTAGAGCCTGATTTTCTCCAGATCTGTGTCTCATGACTGACTCTCAGTTGTTCCCATAGCTGCGGAATTTCTTACAATATTTGCTATGCAGACTCTCTCACATTAGGTGACGTGTAGAATCACTATGCAGGCTTCTCCTCACAGAGGATATACATTAGATACATTTATAGAGTTCCTTGTTTCTTTTGAGTCACTGATTTTTAGAAGGGTGATAAAGAATCATGTCTTTGGTACTTCAAGCATTTTCCCATCACTTTTCTGAAGTATTTTAAGATCAGAAAAGGACAGATAAAGAGATTGACAGGCAGACACATGTCTACAGACACATTATCATGTAAGTCCCGTTTCCTTGGGAAAGCATAATAATCATAGCAAATATTATGCGAACATTACTAAAGGGCATGCAAAACCAAGTTAAATGGATAAGATAGCATAATTTGAGGAGAAAATGATTAGGAAACAACCCAGAATTAAGTTATACATCATGGGGGTTTTGTAATACTAGTAACCAGTGTGCTTTGGTGTTGGTTTAAATGAACATTGGTAAACTGAGTTTGTTTGAAAACCATGCTAGCTTGTAAAAAAGCAGTGATACTGTCATGTAATTTTTTAATAAATAAGATACAAAATATGGTAATGTATTTTGGTATAAATTCTGATGGTGGTTAAATACCTGTGACTGATGGCACCTAGATACATTACAGAAAAATTGTCAGTATTTTATCTTTTCTGTCACAGCAAGCTGACTGCTGGGTCTGAGCTATCTCTGTAAAAGCACATCTTGTTCTATAGTGAAGAGACAGTCAGCAGAAGCCAAATAATACCTCAGTGTAAAATAATGAGTTTGGATCTCAAAAGCATCTTTTTGGCAATGTAACATGAATGCAAATGTATGTATCTAATTTCAGGCCAGGGTACTATGATGGGCTCTTCATGGGAACATTGGGCCTGGTGTGAGCTGGTCTATGTGAGAGACATGTGCTGTTAGGTCATGTAAGAGCCTATAATAATTTCCCTCTATGATTATGCTGGCACTGATCCTCTTGTTAATACTGGTATAAAGGACCTTATTCCTAAACCAGAGTAAGCGAAAATAATAGCGTAGAAATTTGTATGCAAGTGCATCTGATCAGCTGCTGAGTGCTTCTACTTTGCCTAGAGCTTGCCTGCCATGGGTAAGCAATCCATGCAAATCTGTTATGTAATGAAACCTGTCATGACATTTCTTGTGACCTGTGAGGCAGAATTGCTGTGAATCACAGTGTCTTTCTTTGCTGACATGTATGCTATGCTTGATGCAAGATTTTTTTGTTTTGCAGGTGATTTTCAAAGCTAAGTCAAAATATTCCCCAGAGCTACTGAAATACAGGTAAGAACTACGCAAACATTCAATCTGAATGAAAAAGAAGAGCAGCCATGCTGTTTGAGAAACATCTTTTCTAATTTGTGGCACTCATACCTCAGCTACTCATATTTGTATAGTAATGTTTGATGATGATGGTTCTGAAGCCACCTTCCTCCTATGACTTTTAGGAAGAGACTGAGTCCTTTCCCAACACAAGGATCATTTTTAGACAGTCACATATTTCAAAGGCAAATATTTCAAATGCAAGCAGAAAACAACCACTCTGGGGATTTCATAACTGGTTCTTAACATTTGTATCACTAGGTAAATTCGGATCCAGTGCTGAAGAAGCGGAGTGGTGTTTTGGGTTTTTTGACAGGAATGAGTGGGAGTGGGTATGTTTTAACCTGTGAGGTCAGAGGTAACTAAAGTCTTAAAAGTTTTGGGAAGGTGACAGATGAGTTGTAAAGGGAAAGAGCTAAGGAGAGTAGATTCAATTTGATAATGTGTTTGGGAGCTTATAGATAACCTCCCCTGACCCCACAGAGTTGAGGTTATGGTAGGTTTGCATTTAGGTGGAGAGATTCGTTTGGCATCTTGTTGAGGAGAAGAAGCTATCAGGATGTACTTGAAAGAACCCCAAAGGGCAGTAATGTCCAGAAAGGTCAGGAAGAGCTCAATATATTAATGTTGTGGCAACACTTAAAAGCCTCCGTTGGGCAATGCTGCTTAGAAGGACGGGAGAGAGAGGGAGGTTGTCTCCATTCTAAAGAAAGAATTTACAGTATGAATTAAGGATAGGAAAACAGAATAATTTTAAACTGCAATCTGACTTGTTACTGGCTGACTGTTAGGAGAACATGGTACTATATCAACAGGGCAAATATTATCACTGTCCTTGCCCTAGAAAGTTTGTTATCCTTCTGGGTTTTCATACAACTTGTGGGACAATTGTCTGGACTAAGTGTTTTGGGAACCATGTTTGATATAATGGCAGAACATTATACCAATTATACATGAGAGCAGGCTTGAGGAGGGCTGTGCTTGGGCTGGTGAGGGCATGGGAATTGAAGGGTGTGATGGTTGACTCAGAAATGTGGACTCCAGGCTGAACTGCAGCTTTGAACCCCCCTTTTGCACTCTGGTTCCTGTGGGCAGAAAATCCCGGAGTCTGGGCTGGCAGACAAGCAGAGCACACCCCAGGCAGGTCCCCCCAGTGCAGGCGTGCCTGCCCCTGGTGGGGCACATGGGCAAGAGAAACAAAGAGAATCACTTTGCACAGAGCCTGGGCTGCAGGTCAGGGTGGTGTAGGACTGTCTGTGGGCAGGTTCCTGCACAGCTTCAGAGGTGAGAGGTAGAAGCTTTGAACCTCACCTGTTACTGCTGTTTGTGGCGAGGCTTTATTCTTGAAAACTGCTTGAAAATGCCTTTCTTGAAGCACAGGGAGCTCGTGATATTTAGTCAATGCCTATGAAGTGACTACCTTAGAAACCTGCATGTAGTTCTTGGAGCATTTGTGTTCCTAAATACTAATGTACTGTGGCTAGAATTACTCATGTACAGACCACCCTCCTCACAACAGCTCCATGTCTGCCCTGACTCTTCCCTACTGGATTTCTAATACAAATCACTCTTGGATCTGACCTAGCTTTTTCTTTCTTGTTCAGCTCTGTTGGTAACAGTTTTCAGTTGTATTTTTTTAACATCTAGATCTCAGCATGAGTGTGGTTAGTCTGTCTAAAAGAGCTATATTAGTAAAGCTGACCTTGTTTCCTATCTTACACAGGGCGATTGAGGTGGTGTAATATGTGCACACCCACAGATGAAGTTCTGAATCTAAATTGTAACGAGCTAGTGAAAGAACACATACTCACAGAGTGGTTTGTGTTGGACAGGACCTTTAAAGATCATCTAGTCCAACCCATGTCCCGTGGGCAGGGAGGGACATCTTTCATTAGATCAGGTTGCTCAGGTCCTGAGGGAGAGATGGATGTTGCAGAGATGCAAGGCCTACAGATGGGTCTGTAACCTGCACTTACTGAATCTGTTTTTTCTTCATTACTGAATGTCCACTTTTTGATTTTTCCCCCATTTTCTTTAATAAGTGTCAGATCTTATTACCTGGTGTTGTCGTTTTTGCAATAGATAAAGGCAACATAAATGGGGCAACTGAGAGGTAGGACTGAGGTCTATGTATTGACACAGGTCTCAGAAATCAGAATCATTTCAGATACAGAAAGAAAAAAAAAGTCCTGCCAGGGATCTAGATTCTTGAGCAAACTATTCAGCACAGACTTCACAAAATTAGTGCAAGAGGTCAAAGTGAAGCCTGTGCCAGCCCAATTTCATATTTAAACTGTCTTTCTGTCTGTCTCCCTGGGCTTGGGGATTTCTTACTGTCACCAGGTTTGGATGAGGCTTGCTGTGCTATGTGGGGATGTCTTGTTACATACAAGCCTCAGACACGGCATGGTTTTAGAGGGAACCACATACAAAATGGAGTTGTTTCAAACAGATTTTCTTGTTAAACAAGGTAAAGCTCACTGCATTTATCTGAGTTTTTACTTTCAGCTCAGAGAAAAACTTATGGGTGCATTCAACCTGACACAGAAAGAGCAGAACAGCCTGGCATGTGTCTTCCCCAGCCAAACCAGATTACACACAGCTCCTTTAAAGACTAGTCCCAAAGTGGGGATTAGGCACAGTAGGCTTTTGAACTTTCACTTGCACTTTCACTGGTGCAATCTGGAACCACCTCTCCTGCCCAGCTTTTCTGTTTTCTATAAAACTCCATGTGCTTCTTCATGCCTTGTAGGTGCCCTTGTAGTTGAGCTGTAAAGATACTTTCTGCCTTTAATCTGCTGAGACCCTAAAACTTCCCCTAGGGAGACAGCCTGCAAATCCATCAATGCTCATCCATAAGCTCAGCAACAATGCATCCATTGTCAAATCAGGCAGCTGTTTCCTCAGCCACATCATGTTAGTAAGGGGGCTGGAAGATCATTATGTGAAGAGCTGCACAACTGAGTGGCCACAACAGCTCACCCTGGCACATATGGGAGCGTGTGGGCACAAGAGCGTGACAGCACTTTTCTTTTTTTTTTTTGCTAAAGTCTGCAGAGGAGGAGCCTGGCCTGGAAGCCTCTCAGCCTTGCTGGTTGCAAGCCAGCTTGGTGCTGCATGCCAGCATGCAGGCTGTGCTGCAGCAGAAGGTCCTTCGGGCTGAGATGAGCAAAAGGAGAGCATGTACTCGCTGTCCCACAAGCAAGGCAGATGTAAGAGTGTGCCTTTCCTCATAAGCCCCCACGAGGGGACCAGAGATGGGACTTTGGGAGGGGAAGGAAAGGAAGACATGTGACCACTATTTGAAGACTTTTGAGGTACTAATAAAAGCTCTAAATGTACCACCATTACAGAGGAAACTGCGTGACAGAGGAGTATCAGGACTGCAGTGCTTCCAGCATTAGACTGTGAGATTTAAAGGAACTACCTCCAGCTGCTTATCCTAAAAACAGAGCCCTGCCCTGGAAAGTTAAGAATGAGCACAATCTTCCTGCTGAGAGGGAATTTCCGTGCCTGGCAAGGACAAAACAGCATCCTTGCTCGCTGCCAGATATAGATGGAAAGAAGGGCATTGATTCACAAGCTTTTAGGCTTTCAGTTCTCCCTGTAACACATTTAAAATATCTCAAAGATATATCTCCTCCTTTCTTGCCCTCTGAAAAGAAGCCAGCTGTGCTTCAGCTTTGTAGCTGCATTGATACTAACCCAAAAGAATATGAATGTGTGAAAGGAAAAGATCCCCATTGGGTAAAGTGTTATTAAACAACGAGAACTGGATTCCTCAGGGACAGTCTGTATGTTTGTTGTCAGCCACATTCAAAGTTCCCAACAGGCATGAAAAGCTGCGGCCAAAACCTCTTGTTCAGTGACTGCACGTTATTAATCTTATCAGTAATTGCCTTGGTCAGCAATGAAAATCAACTAAGCAAATACTTGAAATGGAAACATTCTTTTCTGGGTTTTTTTAAATGGAAACCCCCACAGTTCTGTGTAGGCATAAAGAGGAATTAGAAGCAGTTTTCCTTGATTGTGTAGTATGCTTATATTGTAGATATCAGTGCTGGGTAGGTTGGGAAAAAAACCAGATGGATAAAACCAGTCGAACTCCTGGGCTCCTGTCTGTCACATTTTAGTTCCAGGTCTGCTTCTGTGGTTGTGTAAACAAACCTTTTTCCTGGCCTAGATGGCAAGAAGCCAACCCAGAATCAATATGCATAGTTAAATTTCTTGATGTTTTTTTCAAGAGGTTGACCATGACCAAATTGTTTAGGAAAAGAGACGGAGATGGATGTTAGGGAACCAGTAACATGGAGATTTTTCCTGCTGTTAGACACTTTTTGATATGAAATCTGATGGCAAACAATAGCAGTCAGTGATGCTTTATATGGCAGTGGTGGTGTAGTAAAACTGGGGTCAAAACCAGTCCATTCCAGTCAACCCAGCCTTTGAAGAGGTTTCTTCTGGCGGTGAGTAGGCAGAGGGTTTGTGCTGTATATGAAGTGCATGGTCTAAGATGTATTATTTTAAATAGTGTTCAAGAACTGTGCTGCTGTATTTTGGCTGCAGTCCTCCATGTTTTGCTGCTTGATATTATTACTTACAGCTTGTTGTGTAACTGTAAATACAGGTTTGAAATGAGCTAGTTTAATCTCTCCAGCAATCTGGAGCACTTTGATTTTGGCTCAGGCAGCTGGTTACTCTGTCAGCTGTGGCAGCCCGACATGGGCAGATTTCATTTCTCAGAGTGCAGCTTCCATCTCATGACTGACACTTGCTGAACAATGTTGCTAAAACTGTTTTCTTCTCACTCTTCCAGGTTGCCCCTCTACCTGGCTTCTCTTTTCATAAGTCTCCTCTTCCTCTTGGTGAATTTAACATGTGCAGTATTGGTGAGGACACAGAACTCAGAGAGAAAAATCATTGTCTCTGTCCGGGTGGCAATTAATGACACATTGTTTGTGCTGTGCGCTGTTTCACTCTCCATCTGCTTGTATAAGATCTCCAAGATGTCTTTAGCCAACATTTACTTGGAGTCCAAGGTAAGGTACATTTTCAGTTCTTTTCAAGTACCTTCTGAGATACAAGGGCAGTGCAAGGCAAAGCCACAAAGCCTGGGAGCTGGAGGCCTTAAACCTCACAGCCTGCACTTGGCTGGCCATCGTGTTCAATACATGAATTAAATACTAAATGGTAGCAAGGGAGCTTTTTGGTTAAAACCAGTGATCCTAAATATGTATTTTTGAGGCAGATTTTGCAGAACTTATTGGCTGCGGTTTCTCACAGCTCTTTTTCAAGCGGACATTGCTTTTTCTGGGTGCCTTGTCTGAAGATCATTTCAGTACTGCTACTTAGAAGTTGCCTATACTTCAAAATCCTTCAGCTTGTCAAATCATTGACTAAGTTAACTGTTTAAGGTAGCAGCATGCTGAAGATAAGCCAGACAGAGAAATATGAATCTCCCTTTATAAATTTGCATATTCTTATATATATTCCTGTAGATAATGAGAGTGTGTTTTAAAAGACTTAATACACTGTAACTTAGTCAGCTGGGGGAAAGGGGTAAAAAGTGTTTCTTATTATTCTACAGGATGTTCTTTAAAGAAATATTGTTAGGTTTACAGCTTTGGACACATTCAGTGGTCAAGGAGCTGGGTGGCATCACATAAGCATGCAGTGTTTATTATAAAATCAGTGAAGATGTTTTGTACCGATAAATAATGAAACAGGGCTTTCAAAAGTCCTTGCATTTCCAGAAGACAGTTAAATCTTAAATTATCAGTTTAACCAATAACCCATTGCCATTACCGCAACAAATTCTTTAAAAATCTAAGGTTCAGCTGCTATTTAGAAAACCTTATTGTAAAATTCCTTTCTCCATTTACTTAATCAGATGAAGTAAGTACATTTCCTGTTTAATCAAATCTGGCCGTACTGCACAACAACTAAAAGTTCAGGGCTGAATAGAAGATTTAAAAACACAGCTTAGTTTTGTTTCTTTCAAGCCTGTCATTTGCTGACCAAAGGGCGCTGGCAATGGATTATTTTTATTAGTAGGAAAAGTTTTTCTTGTGCTGTAAATCACAGGAACATAAATCTCTGTAATAATGCAGTGTTAACCTAAGGGAGGCTTTGGTTCTGTTTTTGTTTGGTTTTGGTTTTGTTCTGTTTGCTCCTCCTGCAGGAAACCCAACCTTCTTTACTTCAAGCTATTTCACAAAACCCAAAGAATCTCTAACATTACTGCAGACAGGAAAGGACAGAACACTCAGCTGATGAAAGTTTGAATGTGAAAATAAGAGTTAAAGAGCACTTTGCTCCTCCTTTCTGCTGACCTGAAATGGGAGCTGCTCTGAGGACTTCCAGTGGGGTTTGACAGCACATACTTCAGGGATACAGATGACTGAAACTGGCAGTGAATAAAACATCCTGGTTTTGTCTGCCACTGTTATGCCAAAAAACTAGCTAGAGAAGAAAAATCTATTCTCTGCAATGATATGACAGAAATAGTGTTGGAGATTATTCATGCTCTGTGGTGCATGTAGGTAGGCATCAGCACTGGCAGCCTTTTATTTGCATCTCCCATTTGCTGGCATATATCTTGTGACCACATGTGAAAACATTCAGCTCCATGACCTGGCATGGGGAACCATCCTGGTGCTCTGTGCCAGGGCTGTGCCAGCACCAAGGAGGTGCACAGCCCTGCCCTCAGGTGCTGACTTGGGCCAGTTCTGTGCTGGCCAAATGCATGATATGGTGGGACACACTAGCAGCTTGGGGCTCTCCTTCTTTCCTGCAGGGGCCTGTGACTGAGAAACGATTCCTCTGGATTTACTTTCACTGCTGCCCTCTCCCTTCACCCAGCCACTAAGTATATTAGACTGGAAGCAAAACCAGGACAGTTTCATCCCCTTTTGTGTATTTGGTGGAATGGAAGTTTGTTAAATCTCTACACATTTAACTATTAACTATTAAAGAATGACAACTATGTAGGGAAATCTATACAGGGAAATACCAACCCCGTTCTGCTCTTTGCTTCTGCTATCTGCAATCTGTAAATGCCACTGAGCTGGGATATGGTATGTGCCAGTCAGCAGCTTCTCTCTGCTCTCTCTCCTTCGGTTTCCATGGCAGCATCACTGACTTTTTAGTATGGAAGGAGAACAGAGAAGTGCCTAGCAAACATTTCCTCTTTAAAGCATTTCCTGCTTGCTGGTATTGCCACAGCTTTCGTCACTGCCTGCTATGGCTTCAATTCCTGAGTAGCTGCAGTCTCTTGGCTCACTCCTGACATGGCTGCAGGTTATTGCCTGGGGAATGGTGGTGTTTCCAGGCTGTTAGAAGCTGGAATTCACAGACTTTGGCTGCACTGGGTATTTTCAGAGCCTGGCTGTTCACTGAACCAATGTTATTTTGCTGGGAAAATGGGCAAGCTCGTTTTGCGCAAGCTTTTTTAAATACTCCATGAGCTGCTCTTAACTTGCTCTCACTGGGGAGTGCAGCCTGAGGAGCTGGGTCAATGAAGCTGCAAGGTCAATAGCCAGCAGGGTGGGTGAGCAGCACTGGAGCCTGAAGTCTCCTGAAGTCCAGGAACTCAGGACATGGTGGCTTGGTGACTTCTCCTGATACTTCTTTAGCCCTTCTGCTACGTCTGCTCTGCCTGCCACAGTGCTTTGAACCTCTGCCCCTCGGCTGCAAACCTGGAAGCAGAGTGTGTGAGCAGAGGGAATAGGATGCAGACTTTCCAGTCTCCTGCACTGGTTTAAAAGGTCCTGTGGCACGGAGGAGCAACTTCTCTCTTGGCCTCTCTCTCAGCCTCTCTCTCTCACATAGATGAAAGAAACCCATCCTCCTGGTGCGGGTCTCTGCCAGGAGAGGCAGAGGGCAGGGCTAGAGAAGCAAATGACTGCTAGGCAACTTCCTCTAAATGCACACAGTGCTTTAACTCATCTTTCCTCCTTTGGCTGTGCAAAGCACTACTCCAGAGCCAACTACAAAGAATTTACTTTGAGCTTCTTTCAAAGCCAGTCCCATTTTTGTACATCTGCCTGCCTCTGTGATCAGACTCACACAGATCCCTGTAGCCATGGCTCCTGGATTCCTTCCTTCCTTCCTGCTGCGACTCCTGTGCTGGTGTCCCAGACCCTGACAGTGACCCTCCCCACTTGACACGGTGGTCAGGCACTTACTCCTCCCACTGGATCAGGCTCTTTCCCTGGCTCTGTCCAATTTTCTCTCTAGGGCTTAGGAACTGTTGCAATTTCACACTTGCAGCCCCATTCCTCCCCTTGTGCCCAAGCTGCCGCTCAGACTGCCGTGGTCACTCTGCCCATAGGCTGTGCTTCCACTTTGTCTCCTCTGTGCTGACATTAGCTAAGGCAGGATGTTCTGTTCCTGTCTGTGCTGTGTTTAACTGCTGACTGCTGTGACCTGCTCTGTACTTACGAAATTGGTGCAAAGCAAGCAGTTGTAAAAAGATGCAAGGTTGCATCATGCTAGCCAGCATCTGATACAGGATGCTCTGTAGCTCATGCAGAGCTGAAGGCTGAATCCTGTCACTCCACCTCATACCAAGTGTGGGTCTTATGTGTTTTCATTGCTCTGAAAATAGCACTTGTTCAACAAAATGCAAAAATTAGTCACAGCCCATCTTGGTAAGGGCTGGAACTGCTACCATTGCCTGGAAACCGCTGTACTGATAAAATACAGGAATATACCTAGAATAGGATATATTGGCCGAAGAAGGAAAGACAAAAAGTCAATCTCATGAGACAGAGTAGCGTGACAACTCTTGAAGTCCATGCAAAGCAATGTTGTTCTCAACTTCCCTTATGAATAATAACCTGTGCTTAAATCTCTTCCAGGGCTCATCTGTCTGTCAGGTGACAAGTATAGGAGTGACTGTTATTCTGCTTTATACCTCGCGAGCCTGTTACAACTTGTTCATCTTATCGTTTTCTCAAACCAAGAAAGTCAACTCTTTTGATTATGATTGGTACAACGTGTCAGATCAGGCAAGTATGAAAATGTTGGTTAATGAGAAAACCCCACTGCCTACCTGATGATTGACTTCCTAAATGCTATCACAAGAGGAATAAATATATTCAAACCTTATTTTTTTTCCTTTATTCAATGCACTAAGATCATTTTGCTCCAGGAATACAAATTTGTGATAATTTTGGTGTGAGGCTAAAGACCCCAGTTCTGTGCTAAAAGAAAGAAGCAACCATTAGACAAATAATTTCTTAAAAATTGATCTTTTATTTACCTCGATTTTATTGTCAAAAGAAAGAACACCTTTTATTAAAACAGACAGGTATTTTGTCCATTATAAGGAATGTATTGTACTTAGACAAGCAGAAAAACAGCACTTGATTCCACTGAAATGCTCAGTTTTAAGACATCATAACATCTCCCACAGGGCTGTGGGGTTATTTACTTTAACTCTGGCATTAGCATGACAATTTCAGTAGTTTGAGGATAAGGCTACGACTCTCCCCAACCTGTAAGTGCAAGTGACAATTTACATTGAAAAGTAACAGTAATAAAACCACTAAAGGAAATAGCAAGGGATTCTTTGTTGAATTTTATTGGATTTCAGCATTCAGCTCCTTTCTCTGCTTTGAAAAATGTCGTTAGGTCCCAGTATTTTTCCAGCTCTTTCAAGGCTAGGCAAAATGGCAGGCCTGGGTCTGGAGCATGAATATCTTTTGTTTGGCCTTAAAATCCCATGTCTGCCCCGTAATCAGCAAGTACCTGCAGACCCAAAGCAGTGCTCCCGGCCATGCAAGGACCTTGTATTGCCAGGGTGGCCAAGCAAACCTGCAGCCATTAACAAATTCCAGTGGAGCAGCAGGTAAAACTCTAACTAAGAAGTAGGCAAAGAGTAAGGTAGGATTGCCCAGGGGGCCTTGTTATGAGTTAGTTGAGTAGGGTCTGTCAAGGGACCTCTAATCAACCCTGCTGCAGTGCAGAGAAGAGGAGTGCAAGTGTTGCCAGTGGAATTAGAGCACACAGGTTTAGGCAGAAGGGCATTAGGCTCTGACTTGCCTTCTGAATCAAACATTTTCCCTCTTGTTAAGCCCTGAAGAGTTGCTGTTGCTCCCGCTGACCCCTTGCACGGGACAATTCTTGTTCTGACTCCTACAGTCTGGACTATCAGGGGCTGGTGTGGCAGGACTACTTGCTCCTGTTTGCCCTCTGGAGGCAGAGGTTGTTCACAGAGAGCTCACTGGAATGCTTTCTAGCCCTTGGGTTACTAGTGCATATTTTGTACATCTATTCTGGCTTGTGACATTAGGGTTGCACGAATTTTGGGGTAAGTTATTTGAACTATTTGTAAAGGGCCTGGAAATAAGGAGTGGGTACTCAATTTGGTACCAGAATCAAGAATCACTTTTTAAATTACAGCTCAATAAATGTACTCTAGTATTGCCTCAAGTCACCAGTCAGAAACACCCTTTTCTGTTCTATACAAAACACATGAAAGGACAGGATTTTCCCTCTGTAGCTATGGGAAATGGTGGAAATCTAGAGAGAAGATCACAGCTAATGCTGCAGCGGCAGTGGGATTATTCAGCCTTAGAATGTGCACCAATTTGAACAGACCCAAGTCTTCCATTTTTAAAAGCAATGCCCTTGACCGTTGATTGTTCCTTTACAATTATTCCTAGCAGGAAAAGGACTGGAAAACTAGTTTCTCATTGCCTGAATTTGATCACTTCATCAAGTAATTGCTTGCCAGGCTTTTAAGTTGGGAAGACCGCTGCATTAAACTGCTATTGCTGAAGGAAAGGTAGCAGGAGGAGGAAAGGGAAGTCGTGTGCCCAAGACAGCATATTGATTTTTTAGTATGCCTTTAGTCATTAGCCTGGTTAATCTGTCCCTACTGAATGGAATTTCTGGCATTGCCTCCTGCACCTTTAAATGAGCTGCCGTCTTTATTTTTAAACACTTTACTCCTTTACTTTTCAACAGGCAGATCTGAAATGTCAGCTGGGAGATGCAGGTTACATAGTGTTTGGAGTGATCCTTTTCATCTGGGAGCTCTTGCCTACTTCCTTGGTTGTGTATTTCTTCCGTGTCCGAAACCCTACGAAAGATCTCGTAAGTGGAATTTGTTAATGTATTTGTCAGTGTAACATCCAGGGAGGTCTGAAGGGCTCAGCTGCTGAGGGATCTTTTGCTTCTTTATATTCTGACTTCTCTTTTTCAATGTGTCCTTGGCAGAATAAAGGCACCCGAAACCTCCTACTTCTTTATGCTAACTCCTCATGAAAGAAACTCATCACGTTTTTTCAGAAGGAGGGCCAGGTATTTCAACTTAAAAATCAGGAACTTTCTTAAATGTCGGGACTACTTCCCTTTGAGATAATACAGCACTTTTTTGGAGTCAGTGGAAAACGTGTTTGTTATCCAAACTTGGTACCTTTCATCACAGAGCTGTGAAAATGTTTGTGTGCTAACTGTTCAATGGGATTATGAAATAATAGATTGAATTCTTTCAGCCCTGTACCCATTGAATTGTTTCCAAGCAAAAACCAGTGGCCATAATAAGCACTTGCTGGCTTGGTTGCTATTTCAGAAGACCAGAGATTAAGGTTTGAGTTGTAAGGATAATTCCCTGTAAGTGTCCTTAGTATCTAGGTAGTTGATAGATGGACAAGCATCTTTTTATAGCTGTAGGCAACATCTCCAGGTTAGCTGGTTGGCAGGCACACAGGGAATACAGCCCTCACTAGGATTACTGAGGTAATGTCTCTGTTTCTGTAGGCCAAATGGGACCAAAGCTAATATTCCTCAAAAGGGATGTGAATGGTAAATACACAAGTAAGAGAAGTGAATAATAGAATAACTTTCTAGACAAGGTGATGGGTTTTATCCTCATATGCACATTTCAGAGACAATGATAAAGCCAAGCTGAACAAGGAATAATACCTGATGTTGCACTAAGGAACCCCATGGATCCCAGTGTCTGTGACCAAAAATATCTCAGCCTCAGTCCTGCTCAGGAGTTAACCAGGACACCTGTAAAGAGAAGAGATGTTTTTAAGTACAAGCCAGAGGTCCTGCTCTTCTAAAAAGTGACCATAGAGAGATCCCATTTCATTTAAAGTAAGTTTAGTAAGGCTAGACCTGGTGGCCAAGTTCGGATAGTGTATGGGAGATTCACAGAGAACGAAAATGAGGGAAATAATTTAATCACTCATTTCAGAAAGCTGATCTTATGAAGACTTGGAATCCTAACCAAACAAGAGCTCAAACAGAGTCAGACAGGCAGTATTCTCTCACAAGAGAATTGCGGTAACACATGTAACATATTTTTTGCATTGTGATTTGCAGAAAGCCTTAAATCTCCATAAAGACACAGTCCAGAAGAGGTAATTGGTGATACCACTTCTTTTATTAATACCTTTCTTAGGGTAAACATTATCTGTCACATCGGTTAGGTCATATATTGATTTTTTTTCTAACATAGGACAAATATTAACAGGAAGACCGAAAATAAGTAGAACCAAACAAAAAATGAAGAGACTGTAGCAAGAGAAAACTGAACTTCAGTGTGAGGTTGCCACAAGAGGGAGACCAAGGGCTGCAGGATTTTAGGCTAGTGCGTTCGGTAGGCTGCTACTTGGCCAGAAAGCGTGGGGTTAGAATTAAAGCAAACCCTCCTTTAGGTAAAAAAAAATCTTAACAACCAGTCTGATTAAGTAAACATCCAAAATATTCTTTATTTTTAATAAAAAATCCTGAGAAATTGTTTTTTTGTTACATGCTTCATTTGGAACTTCAGAAACAAAAAGTTTCAGTAGCGACATCCTGCATTCAGCCTTGCTCAAATATGGATCTCCTTTCCACAGGTGATTACAGCCTGGAGCAAGCTGTCTGTTGGCTCTGGTGCTGACACAAGGTTACTGCAGCCTGTGGCCCTTTGCCTTGCCATACCTGTAACCAGAAAAATGTTGGAAATGGGGGCTTGACAGAGATGCACCTAATCTTCATTTCATCTTTGTCAAAGTCATTTAACATATAAAATAAAGGAGGGAATTAAACTGCTCTCCTGCTTAAGGCCAGAGAGAAGATGTCATCCTGGCTTATCCACAGGCACAGAGAACCCCTGTTTCTTGGGGATGGGAGCAGCTGATCAGTGGATGAGGCTCAGCAGGGTCTTAGATGTCTCTCTGTGCTGTTTCTGGAATCAAACTGACTTCTTGAATCTTGTATGTTTTCTGTTTTGATTCACAGGGAAATAAAGTGAAAATGCTCTGTAAATGAAAGAGTTACATGTACACCCTTTCCCTGTTTAATTATTAAAGGACCTGACCTCAGGATTTGGCCCTCACAGCACTATAGGGTAGATGCTGAAATTGCTCAGTGAGGGCCTAAGGGACTTTTCAGATGTGGTTCCAGTAAGCGAGGTGCCAAGCTTCAACATGATCAGTCCCTGTGGTAAGGGAGATAAAGCACCAGGAGGGAGCGTTACCAATGTGGGAGGTAAAAATAAAATCTCTTTAGGTGTTTCATATGTTTCCTTCAGCTCCTCAGCTACTTTCTACTGCTCACTTCAAGTCAGCTGGCTAAAAGCATGGAGTGTCCTGGATGGACAGGAATTCAGCAGAAAGGTTGAATGCAGACTGGGAGGGTGGCTTCAGAAATGGGTCACGTGTTAGCTGAGAAATAAGGATAAGGAAAAGCTGTTGAGATCAGTAGACTGTCACTATGCTGGTAGAGATCAACAGTAAGTGCAAAATTATTTCTACTGTCTTCAACAAATGGAGAATTGCATGTTTTGTTTTGGAAACCTTGAGGTAAGTTGGCAGCAACTTCTTCTAGAAGTCAGGCACCAAGCATTTGATAAACTGCTATTTGATGCCTGTTGCAAATACTGACTGAGGCTTCCCTTCCCTCAGGCCAATGCAGGAATGGTCCCAAGCCATGGCTTCAGTCCCAGATCTTACTTCTTTGACAACCCCCGCAGATACGACAGTGATGATGATCTAGCCTGGAATATTGCACCACAGGGGGCACAGGGCAGGTGAGATACAAGAGTGAACCGCTTGATTCCCAAACAGAAACTGGAGGAGCAGGAATTCTGACACACCACGAAAGATGGATGTTAATTGTCTAGCTGCAATTTCTGCATAAATCCAAGCATGATGAGGGGAAGCTGAAGTGGAAAGGCAGCACTCGGTGACTGTGGGGATCCAAGGGCCCTACAGAGACTACAAAGACACAAGATTGAAAATGGTTACATAATTTAGGATTGTAACAACGTGCTGCTCCTTGAAAAACCCCACTCAGAACTTCGAGTTGCGTGTTTCACCCTCTGCTTTTTCCAAGAGTGGCTTCAGAAGTGCCATTTACTCACTCAAGTGTGTGAGCAAGGCCGCCTAGAAGAACAGCTGTCTCCCTGCTCAGGGAGAGCAGGGAAAAGCTGGGCAGCACAGGCAGCAGCTTGTGATGGTTATAGTGAGAAGCCTCTCAACTTAGGTTGCTTTGTAACATGGCTAAATGTCTTGAGAGTGACCTGAAACGGAGCATCTGCTTTCCCACATGTTGAAAGCTTAGGAAAATCCTCCACCAAACTGCTGAAATCTCACACAACCCAGAACTGGCACAAAGATTCTGTTTTCTCTGCACAACTATGAGGTTTAGGTAAGGATTCCTGTCCAGGAAGGAGCTGTTCACACGAAAAATGATAGCGCTCAATTCAGAGAAGGAAAGGCAGTGACAGGACTCTATCCTGCCCTGAAAAGTGTCTGAGTCTTGTTATTCCTTTGCTGTTCCTGTTGCTACACTATGATACAAATAGATTAGTGTAACCATTTATCTTAAAATGCTGGCTAAGTTGCTAATCGCACTTAACACACTCAGACCTAGTTCTTGTCACTCACTCGGGTGAGACTGTGTAGTCACTGTCTGTGACCCCAGACCATGGCTCAGTAAAGTTGCACACTCACTATTTACAGTTATCAGTCATCCTATTCCTGCATTAATTAGTTTTTCACAGAGTAACTAAGCCCGCGGAGTATGCTGGAGGTGGTTTGGGGCAGCCTGGTATCCATCCTAGAGCCAGAGGCACCCTCCCTTCCAGACTGAGCCAGCAGGGAACTGGCCACACTGGTAACACGTGTGCAGCTCCCAGTGGAAACCGAACCAGTCCCATGCGTTATCTCACAGCACTCATGGGAGAAAAGACAGCATGCCAGAGCTGCCTGGCCTCTGGGACACGAGGCTTAGATCTCTGACAGGCCCTTGCAGTGCCAGGACTTGGCAGGGATGAGCAGCACCACTTCTGGGATTTTCAAATACCTTCTGGAACAGCAAATCAGAAAGGGGAGGGTCTTTAGTGAATCAACAGAATCAGAAAAGAGATAATGAACACTTGGGCCAAAATAACTGACAGATCAGAAAAATAAATAGCTGCCTAAACCCCTGGCTGGGGATTTTTTTTATGTTTGCCCTTCAGCATGAGAACAATGCACTTCCCCCACATTCTCTAACCAGGTGTCTACAGAACCAATCTGCCAGTCACTAATTCTTCTATTTTCTTTCTAAGTTTCTCTCCAGACTACTACGACTGGAGCCATCAGAACAACAGCTTCATGGCTTACATAGGATCCCTCCAACAAGATCCAGCGCTGGACACAGACCGGCCAAGCCCTATTTAACTTCAGTCAACTACAGCATTCTAGGACATTCCAATATTAAAAACAATGTTCTGAAAAACAAAGCTTAGTAACTTTTCTTCACCCTTTGGTTTTTAGAAAGTTTCCTATGCACACATAAATGAAGAACCTTGCCATGAGCTTTTCATAGTTCAAGGAGAAGTATAAGCTAATGATTTAAACTTTGAAGACTGTTGCAATTAATACCTTGTTCTAAGCCATGGTATTTTGGCTTTGAATAGAGTTGTTAGAAGGTATAATTTAATCATCTTTATGCTCATTTTAAAAGAGCAAATTTCATGAAGTGAAATGGCATAATTATTTTCTAAGTATTTTTATTTTTACACTGTGTATAAAGTTAGAAATACATTATTATGGTCAATATATTGTAAACACATGAATAGATTTTTCAAATGCATGACAGTTGCAATTTTTACATGCACATAAAAGCCTGTAAGGAAAAAAATATCAACCCAATTAAATACTGTCTTTTCAAGTTATTGCTATGTTCTCAGAGCACAATTTTCTCCTTGGATATCACTGCTTACTCAGTGTGGTGTGATAGTTGGAGGCTAGAAGTTATCTGTACCCTGTATTCTTCTAAGAAAGTAAGAAAATTGTATCTTCTCAGCAGCTTTAGGGACAGTCTCAGAAGAGTGGAGATGGGCATCTCCTCCAACTGGAGCATTGTGAACTGCAAAACAAGCTGAAAATTTGTATGCTTGAAAAACTAAGGTTATGTGATTGTGTCCATCAATCAGATCCATATATATTATATAGAAGAGTAAGTCAAATACCTTGCCAGGAAGAGGGAGACAGAGAACAGTTCTGACTTGTTTATTTATTTATAAAGAACCTGGGAAGTGCAGTGTGGGAATAGAACAAGAGCCAGGAGTATAACAGAGAAACCTCAAATGTGCCTTTCTGCATAACGAGCAGGTCAGCAAAGCTGTGCTTCAACCCTTGTAGCCTCAGGGATAAATGTAGTGAGTTGTGGGGGGAAATGGTGGATAAATACCATTCCAGGATGTGACACTGCAGAGAGCAAGGCTAAAAGTAATTATTACTTATCTAAGGCAAACAGGAACCCTGACTAGTTCAGGTCTTTTTATGATGCCCAGTGGTCAACAGTGAAGAACTCCACCTGCCCAGCATCTCTTTCTCCTTACCTATGTGAAACAAATACTGTAACTCAATCCAAATTTCCCCAGGAGAAAAACATACTACTTCTAGCAATCTTTACTTCTATAAAAATATTCCATTTTGAGGTGTACTACAGCATCCCCAGATGGCAGACAGGCTTCATGTTTTCCTCATGCTCAACTTTAGGAAGCACAAGTAGCTGAGAATTCTTATGTACATTTCAGAGAGAATATACAGGATAAAAAAAGGGATGGGGAGTAGATCTGATCAGATCTGCTTGAAGCCAAAGGCAGAGCTGTGCCATACTGCCATATCAAGTCTTCCACAGGGTCTTAGGATTTTGGGGTCTTTGTGGTAAAGCCAAAGCATGAGCCTTGCCTTCAGCAGAAGTAAACTATTTGCCCTCCCAAAGCTTACACAGCCTTCTTCACATATATTCACTGAAGAAAAAAAGCCAATTAAACTATCAGTCAGATTCAAAGAGGTGCCAACAGAGTTGGGAGAAGAACTGAAATTTTATCAAACCCTTTGGAGTTCTACAATCATATTTGTACAAAACTGCCTGAAGACCCAGTGCAAGAGAATTTCATTTTGTTCACAGTAGTTACAGCTGCGTAGCAAAACTTTTAAGAGAATTTTGCACTTAGAACAAACTTCATCCCTATGCCACAGTATGCATGCAAAAAAGTGGAATGGCAAATGACTGTAACCAACCATAGTAACGAGTTAAATACTCTAAAACACGGGAGATTTAAACAACAATGTGAGAGGTAAGATCTTTAATTTATCATCACCTGTGTAACAGGCACTTACCCACCTAAGCTGGGGATGAAATATGTGTATCAAATTTCAGTAAGATAATTTGTTAAAAATGCATACATGAAACAAAAAAGAAAGACCCTTTCAGGGAAATAATTTCAACATGAAAAGCCCCACTAGGTGAACAAACAACAAAAATATTTACAGAATTGATTTTATAAGCTATTCTGAGAAAGGGACAGAACAGAATTCATTTCTAAATATGCCTTTTTATCTCTTAAAACAACTGGATCCAAGCAGAAGCTAAATTTGGCCATATTCATATAGAAAACTACTGTAATTCTACAATGGATTCCTGATGTGCAGACACACTACAGTACACTGTAAATAGCAAGAAGTAGACAGGTTACCTTCATCTTTTGAATGAAATTTAAGTGAGAGTGAAAATCTGCTCATCATTTTAATCCTACATGACTATCCCAAAAGTAATTTAATTTATGTAATAGCTACCAAGCGTCATTGAAAGGTAAATGAAAAGCAAAAAAAATACTTTTAAATGAAACCCCAAAAATCACATCCACAAAAAGAAGTTGTAGCAGAAAATACTTTAATTTGCATTTTGTAGATTCAAACATAGCAAAGATTCAGAAGTGTTTAGATCTCAGTAAGCAGTTCCACCATTGATTTTGATTTTAATAAATATTACATTTTAATAGGGTAGCTATATGGAGAAATTCTAAAGTGATGAATCGCTGATTGCTACTTCATAAACATGAGTATCAAGATTATTTACAACATATTACAGGTCATTTCCCAGGAAAGCACAAAGCAAGGTCAGATAAAGGCAACTCAACCATCAAACACAACTCAAAAGTGTGGCACAGTGTATTTCATGCACATACAATGACAGACAGCACAGATCATCAGCTAGGAAAATACTTATTATTCCAGCTTACACAAGTCTCTATTTCATTGTTTTAAATTTATATTCTGACCTACCCCCCCCAGGCACTGAAGAACAAGTTATTCAGCAACAGTGCCCTACTTTTTACCTATACAGTTTGCACCAAGTCTCTTTTCACCATTTCACACAAGTCTTCATGACTTGGGAACAATTAAATGTTTTTGTCTTCGTCTTCTCACTACCTCTGGGATTACAATCATTGTGTCATTTGTACAAGAAAATGTACTGTTACTCTGAAATGAATGGCAGACAGTGTTGAAAAGCTGATCACCAACAGGGAGCTGGAATTTAAAATAGTTTACAGGTCATGGACGGTGTAACTAACCTTATTCTTTAGTATAAAAACAGAGCTGTAAATTTTTAAAGTTTAATTTAACATATAAAGAACTAAGTCATCCAACTCACACAGCAAAACTTCATAGGCAGCATAGTCACAGAATGTACATCAAATACAGTAAAAAAGATGGTGACAGGAAAATTGTTTCAGCTAGATTTGTTACAGGAAAAATCTTATGTCCTATCTCTACAATGACAGTGAAGTGAAATGCCTCCCATATTTGATCATCAAGTGAGATGTACCTTCAGGTGCAACAGAACTTACACATAATTTGCTGTTCAGTTGCATTCCTGTGTTCCCATGACACAAAGGAAAAGAAGAAAAGCTTCACATCTCTTTATGTCCTTACCCAACAGTATTAACCTTGTGCCAGCGAGGGCTGCAAGGACCAGGTGTCCAGGATCTGCATGCCTGAATCTCTCACCTGTCCCATGAGCAAGTGCATGATCCTACTTCAGTGTCTGTTGATTTTAGCCAGGCACAGGTGGAAAAAGAAAAAAAAAATAGCAAGTTTCATCCCCAGGAGGAGGTTGGAAGCAATTCACTTTCCCCACAAAGCAAGGGGAAAAGGGGAAGAAACATTTCTGAGACTTAGGTCCTTCCTGGGGCAGTGCAGTCAATACAGTTTTGTTGGGTTTTTTTTTAACTAGAAAATCCTGCCTAAAGCTTTAGGCACTATAATATATAACAATACAGATAAATCCCAGTTATACAGCACTCTTCACACAAGTGAGCCTACAGTTCTAGCCCTTGCAGGTCTATCCAAAAGGCAAAGAATTAACAGCCAATTAAAAATTACACTCTTTCAATATATACAATTACCCAGAAGATTTGGATACTCAGTGTGCAACTCATTTACCAAACACAGCTGTTCACATTTGAGCTACTTACCTAGATTCCCACTTCAATTTAATAGAGAAAAATAAACTAAGGGTGCAAATACAGAGCTTGGAAGAGGCCAGATGAATCCACCTAGAAACCTCCTGCTCTTCTGCGTTAACTAGAAAAAGAAAGCCTGTGATAACTTGCTCAGACACGGGTGCCCACAGGCCAGAGAGGCTACTAGGTAAAAACATAACATCCCCAAACTGGCAACAGCTTCCCCTAACACCATGTCCAATTACCTATCAGCCTGAACAGGCACTCCCACCAGGATACCAGCTCATTGCCAGTTTGTGCAACTCTCACCAAAACTTCCTAAGGGCGGCTTGGATTTTTTTTTGTTTGGGTTTTGTTTTTCCCTTTATATTTTTTTTCATTTCATTTAGCATATGTGTTAGCATATGACACAAGAGGGTTAACTTTCTTAAGCAACAGTATTTTTCATAAAAGCAAGTGTCAGCAGAATAGTCTATTTCATTTCCAGTCAGGTAGAAATTTGAGGCTAGTCTGGAAACAAAGGACAGAGCGTATTCCAGCCTTCAGAAAATCTCAGCTGTAAAGGAACACATTAAGGAAGCCAATATAGTTACAATCAATTATATAAATAGGTCACTCAGTATCTAATAGGGTGAAAAATGTTTAAGAGCACTTAATTATGTGAAGATTTGTTTTTAAAACAAGAAATGTATCTACACTGTACCAGCACTTTCTACATTCAAAACTCCTAACTTCATTTTTAAACATGCTGGTTTAAAAGAAATTATTACTTCATTTTAAATTTAAACCAATATTTGGTTGCTACTAATTGGTAATGCTATTTCTGAATTCTGTTTTGACACTGGTAAGTTAATCATTGACATTTGTGGACAATGATATATGAGTAATTTCTTATTTTATGAAAGTAATGTTATTGACATACCCGTTTTTTTATGCTGAATATCCTTGTAAAGAAGATCCAGTAAGGGTTTGCATAGATAGAGTATGTGGTATTAAATGTCAGTATGATTATGAATTTTAAAAAGCATCTTTTTTTAAAAGTGACTACAAAAGCAAGTTATTTTTACAATGACCTTTTAACATAGCACTCAAACATAACTCATGAAGAGCAAATTTATTTCCATGGCTCAAAGACCAATGTGTGCTATTTTAACATTTTAGACATTAAAAAGACAAGTTTAGGAAACCAAACTTGTGATTACAATCTAGAAAATAACATGGAGTAAACAGAAATTTGACTGACTGAGGTTTTTCAGCTAGCAGCACTCCACTAACCATCTCTCCCTGCCCTGACCCCTACCTCCAAGTACGTGCAGGTAAGGGGCTGCAGAAAAGCCACTTTCAACTCTGTTACATCAGAGACAAGGTAGTAATTTTAAAAAGAAAAAAGAAAAAAAAAGAAAAAAGAAAACGCTGTAAAGCCCAAGAGAAGGGTAAAAAATGTTGGTATCACCATGATGCAAAGAAGCTCAGCATGAAAAAATTTTCTGCTCAGTAAATTTGCTATTTTTAAGTAAGTTTCATTATTACAGTAAGAAGCTAAAACTCAGCAAGACCGTTATTTCCTTTTTGTAGCTTATTTTTTTTGTTTTGGAGGTTTTTTTTATTCTTTTTTCCCTTGTTTTTGTTTGTTTGGAGGTTCCCCTCCCCTCCCCTCCCTTTTGGCAGTCAGAACTAACATACCAAATCCTCAGAAAACACTGAAGCTCAGTAAATGAGGAGAGACAAGAAGTGACTCCCATCTCTCCGGACAGGCCAAGTCAGGGTGGAGGTACATATGTTTTCATATAAAACAGATGTCTCAGAAAGACAAGGAAATAAGAAAATTTACAAAGTTTCAGTACAACAGAACTGTGAGCAGAAAACTTAAAAAATAAACAGATCAGCATAATTTACACATTTAAAAACTATATATTTCATTCATAAATATATTTTCTAATTAATAACCATTCCTAGTTGAAACATAAATATTCAAGTTGCTATTTCATTTCACTTTTTATCAGTTCATGTGAGTCCTGTAAGGATCAGTTCCTTCTGCTCAATGCAGTCATGTAAATGATCTTCACTAACGGGTTGTGCAAAGGCCTTCATTACCTAGGTTGTTGTAATAAAACTTTAAAATTCTGCAACTCTTTTATACTTGTGGAAAGCCTGTAAAACAAAAACCACCCAGGTGTTATCAAGTCAGCAAAAGAGAAGTACAAATTATGACATTTATTTTCCTTCATATTTTTTTCTTAAACACAATTCTGTTCCAAAGATTAACACACTTAAAATACACTTCCTCTCAAAAGGTATCTGACTCTCCATTTTATATTTACATAATATATGACAGGGTTTAAAGTTATATACAATGTTTAATTGTCCCAGCTTCATTAAACATCTAAAAATCCCTAACCACAGGTAATAAATTTTATTACATTCTTTTATCAGACTGTTTAAATAGATTGTTTAAACAAGAACAGATTGTTATATTCAAAATCTGAAGAACTAACATGATGAGCAAAGCACGCTCTATGTACACTCCTTTTAAAGCTGTTACAATGTTTCATCATTTGAAGGGGATACATTTTTTAAAAAGTAATCAAATTTAAGAGACTTAAATTTCACCTTGTGGAAGGTGGATTTATGAGACTTGAGATAGAGGGGATGAATTAGATCCAAAAACAGAATGGCAACCAAGGCTAATAATCCACATGCTCAGTTTGAAGGTATTAAATTAATCAATATCACTGATAGTAATTCAGCCTTTAAAAACCTACAGCTAAATGTACAATACTGTCTTTCCACAGAGCCTGAGTATTGACACTGAAGTTTTATATTTTTCTACTATTAAAATTATAACATTTTACCTTCCAAAGGCATTTACAAGAGCAACTATTTCTTGCCGTGTGAGCTGAAAACCTTTTGATGGGCTGTTCTCAGGAAGGCTCTGTATTTCTTTCTCAGAAAACAAGATCTTCAGAGCAGTTCCTAAGCCTTGAGTCTATAAAAGAAGCCCAATGTTTTAACATCAGTAAGATCATTCCTTTAAATACTCATAAAACCATAAAAAAAGATAAAAACATGCTAATCCAGGCAAACTTTAGTACCAATTCTTACATTCTGACCCTCAACACAAAAAACTGCACAAAAATCAGGGCATTAATGTGTACCAGGTTCAGTCACTTATTTAAGAACATTTGTTTCTTCGAGTATACTTACTCTTCATCCTTGTCTTTTTAATCTCTTCTTTTCCCATCTCTTTTCTTCTTGGCCATGCATATGAAAATATGCCCATTGCAACACTTCCAGCTCCCTCCAGCCCTTTACCTTACAGATGCCCCACTCCTGCAGGAGCACATCTCCCCTTTTTCTCTCCCCTTCCCTTTTAAAGTCAAACTAAGTTTTCTTACGAGGTATCACAACAGATGATCTTTTTCCACCTTCAACCCTAGTGGTAAACATTATAGTTTCAATTTCAACCCCTATTTTCTATGCAGATATAGAACAGAAGCAACTTTTCTTATTTTCACTTTTAATTGGGCTACAAAAGCAACCACCGGATTTTGACAAAAAGTGGTTGAAGCTGGCTGCAAGAGAACTTTATAGGTCAGGAAATCTGTTTCTTTTTTTTTAAATTCTGAGTGAGGAAGAAAAAACAACAGATCAGAAGTATTAACTAGGACAGGGTAAGCAGAACTCCAGAAATTCAGCAGAGATAGCCAAATTTTTGATGCTACAAACTCTTTGAAAACTGCACTCTGAAAAGTTTAATGCAGTACAGTGGTATAGTACAGCAGGCACTCCAAAATAACTATTCTCAGTCTGGGCTTAACATTAGTCTTGAGGTTTAAAATAATGTTCTCAGTAAAATAAAAATAGTAAGTGCCAAGAAAATGAAACTGATTTTCAATTTTCAGTTTTACTGCACACCTTTGCGTTCATTTGCTGCCCTCTGTGTAAACTGTGAAAATCTGAATTACTTCTTTTTCTTATACCTCAGTTTGTGAGTTAAATATCACACTGGATTCCCTAACAAGTAAGTGCTGTATTTAAAGGAAGGTTTCCCATAAGTGGTTCTACAAGGCTCATCTGATCACCGAATACAGCTAAGATACTGACTGCTAGTAATACCTCACCATAAGGCATCTCCTTTAAAAGTATCTCTTTTAGAACACAAACTCCACCTTTTAGTAAACTAAACAACCGTTGACTACATGAAATAAACAATCTGAAAAAAAGGTTTAAAAACGTTTAACAGTAAACTAAACATATATCTATTTTTAATATATAGGTAAGGAAATCAAGGACCAACCATGTGCAAAAAGCCTGAATGCTAAGGTAAAGGTGTCCTGCCAAAATGAAATAGATGCTTATTTTGGGACCTGGCCCTGGCCAGAACACACACACCTACACAAAATAAACTGTACCTGCAGCTTGCCCCACAGCCTGCATTTGTCACATCCAACACAGTCCATTATGCGGGAGATGTTCTTGAAATGCAATCTGAATTCTTCCTATCAGTTAAAACCAAAATAAAAAAGCTTTGATTAATGTACATCTTAGCTGTACAAAAATAGAAGGTTAATCAACCTGGTACCATTAGAATACCAATTTTCTTAGCAAAACTGAACAAAACCATTGCCTTATGTAGTCAGGCCATAACAAAGATCCATGTAAACCCAGAACCAGAACCTTGTTTCCAAGCCAAAAATCCCCCCAAAATACAGAACACTTGGATTCAGTACACTTTCTACCAACTTTTTCAAAATTTTCTGTGCTGTAAGTACTGTACGTGTGTCCCTGCCCATTTTTTTTTTTCCATTATTCAAATCCCTTTTGAACCAACCACCTTTTTGACAAACAGGTTACAATTCACAAAAGATATTTCCTTTTCAAAACTACTGGTAGATTGTTGCTTTGCAACTTCAGTCAGAGTGGGAGCAAGCACAGCGCAGAACTAATTAAGCTGATCTCAATTAATATTTTGAAGTCCAAAAAACACTAGCTGGCCTGATGAAACACTGTCACTTTTCTAACAGCACTTTTTGTAATGCTGATGACATTCCATACCGCTACTGAAATAGGTATTAGAAGCATTAATAAATATTAAAACAGACCTTTGTTACTAAGCCCCAGTCCAACCGTGGACTTGTAATGTACACCAACCTGAACACTTGCATGTTAACACTGCAAGTTGCTAGTTAGGCACAGCTTTCACACTGGGTTCCCATGTCTAGAAACTATGCTTTTCTAATGTTTACTATTATACCACATGGTACTATACTGTATATTATGTTGTATTATCCTATATAAGGCATCATTTTTTGAAGCAAACATGACTAGGTTGGTTCTTTTTCTCCAGATAATTATGTGAAACAGATAATTCTGCTTAAAAATAAGCACCACTGTGTTTACTGGCAATACTAATTCATTTGCCCCACCACAGTCCTGATGCCTGACCCAAGGCACAAAGCCACAAATTTCAGTCTGCTTGGATCAGGACAGCACCTTACCATAAAGTTGATTAAAAGGCCTCAGATACAACTCTAGAAAAGGCAGGGATAAAACATTACTCTCAGCAGTATGTTTGTGGTGGGAAGAAGGGCTTTCTAAAACAACACAGCTTAACTTCAAAATGGGCATTTTGGATGTCATTCAGAAAACTAGCTTTACCTTTAGTGACTTGGCTCCTTTTTTATCTCCAGCAAACATGGACTTTTCATCAAAGTGCATATGGAAGGACCTAATAAAGACAAAATGCAATCAAAACAAATGCTGGCATAAACTACAGTGCTCAATTAAGCCTGCTAAGCAGCTGGTGCCATCAGTGTAAAATATTTTTCAGAGTTCCTCGTCTGTGCAGATTAGGCCTTAAAGAATTACTCAGTAATATCAGTTTTACTATTCAGTCACTGTAACTTGAAATCTGTTACTCACAGTTTCGTTCCAATTAATACCGAAATTGGCTTAATGTTTGCCTTCCAACTGCTCATTGTCTGACTGCATCTCAAATACCTACCAAGACTGTGATTAGGGACAGCAATGAAACCACACATGTGGTTTCATCCACAAAAATTAGCAAAAAGGAGAGCAAAGGAACTGAACTTAAGAACATTATGGAATAAATAGAAGGAAGAAGGGACGGCCAAACCACCAGAAGTTAAGTCTCTGATAAAAACTGTATTAGTCAGTGGACCATTAAAAGACTGTATATACTACTTTCCTTTTCAAAATAAATCATGTGCACCTTATACTGAAGAATCAGAAAAAACAACACACAGGGAGTAGCCCAGGGTGTTGTGCGGTTTGGCGTTTTTTGAGTGTTTTTCGTTTGTTTTTAAAGATTGCTAAATTCAAACTTCAAAACTATTAATCTCTCCTATCAAACATACAAATTCCCCTCGATCTCTCCCATTACTTAAATTTTATTTCTTCATTCCACTCTCCTTGTCCTATCCTATCAAGGAGTCACCTATTCTCACTTCCAAATATAACTGAAAATTTCAAATTACCCATAAGAAAACCCCTGTGCCTTACTTGGTATCCCTGAAGATATCTAGTAAGAGAGCTTTAGATTCAGCATCCTCGTGGCCATTGCCAGTATAAAGGTCGACAACTGCACGTTCAAAGTATGGGGCAACCTTTGACAAAGCACGCAGCTCTATCAAATATAAGAAATACAAGTTCTTGAGCCTCCTTGGGCCTTCTCCTTTCGTTTCAGCAGGGTCAAAGCGGCGAGTGAACTCTTTCACATTTGGTCCCCAGCGGGGCTTCCCCCATGTTTCTACACGGAGAAAAAAAAAAGGGGCAGGGCAGTAAAGGAGACACATTTAGAACACAAAAACAACTAAGTATACACCCAAAATTTTCAGAAAAAACAAAATGTGTATTATAGGTACTGTAGAATTCCATTCAGTGATTTTACCTAAACATACCTTCAAGAAGATAATTTGCACAAAGATGCAAGTTGATGCTAGCGTGAAGTCCAGAAATGAGTTTATAAAACACTCTTTTCTCAAGGCACAGACCTGTCCAGGAAAAAAGACAAACAGATCCCAAAATAAATACTGGAAATAATTTATTAAAATGAATATACTCTGACATTTTAGTGATGCAAGTCTGCATTGTTAACTTTCAAGAATTACAATTACAACACTTGACTATTGTTAATAAGCCCTTATAGCCATCATAGGAAAAGTTTACCTCCTATTTTTTATATAAAGCAATATTAAGAATGACATTTGACAGTTCTTGCTTGGTATTTTAGTGTTCTAGTAAACACAGTCAAATAAGGATCTGTTCAATTGGCACAGATAAATTGCTACACAAAAATAAGATGCTTACTGTGTTTGAGCAATAAATTTATAACAATCCTGAAATTTGACAGTCTGGAAATCAGAAATATACTGTGACCCATCTTAATTACAATTAGAGCTACCACTGAATTTGAGGAGTGGCCCTACAGAAAAAGATCAAAAGCCCCAGAAAACCTTACAGCACTGGAAAACAGCAAAAACAGTTCTTCATAGCTGTACTGTAAATTCAATGAAGATTTAAATGCACAGGACAAAACCTTGGAAAATATGACTTGATTAATACAGACTTCTATAGCATAAATGGAAATACAGTGGCACTGAGTGGTCAAAATATAATTTACATGCAGAAATTACTTACAGTTCCAATTAGAACCAAAGATACAGACTACACTAGAAATTTAAGAGTTTGTTCCTCTCAAAGATATGTTTGGGCAACTTTCCTGCCACTCCAATCTCCACAAACGGCAGCAGGAAGAGCTGCTGGTGAAGCCTACCTGTGAGGCTGACATGTGTCCTCATTTACAGACACCATATTTTTAAAAGCATGTAAATTTGCATGCTTTCTTACAATACTACCACACAACAAAGGCTTGTGAAAGGCAGAATGAACTGATTTTAAAATTAAGTATATTTAACTCACTTAATTTTCTGCACACCTACAAAATGTGATTTTGATTGCTACCACTGCAATAAAAATTTCCATTTCAACATGAATAAAAAGAAAATTGCTTTGCCTTCTGAACACACATACTTAGATTATTAACTGGGAATAGAGCCATCAAAATCTTTATTATTCTTTAAAGCTGTTTTCAAATAATCATGCTTACCAATATTACTAATAATGCCCCTGCTTAAATGCGTAAAATAACCAAAAAATTCAAAGTAACTGGCAATGAAGTGAACTCCCCCTTTATAAAAGATAAAACACCTAAAGGGTTAAGGAGTATACCATCTAAGTAAATGAGAAGATTTCCAAAGACCCTCAAGTTAAGAAATATTTGAGCAACACTCGGAAGCTCTGCATAATTTCCTAAAAAGCCTATGCTATGAAAAATATTTGAATGGAGATGAAAAAAGTGCTACAGTGTTTCTTCTAGTGAATTTAACACTATATTAACTTATCCAAGAGCCTTTACCTTCTAGCCACGTGTAGAAAGATTCTCCTGTAAATGCAAGGTACATAGTTAAATGAAGAGTATTCATTTCCAACATTACAGTATCTTTATATTACTATGCATACAACATTAGCTGCTATCTGGATGTGAAGTTAAGTAATTTAGCCATGAAAATGAGAACAGGCACAGAAGCAGCTAACTTTGAGGTTAGTTTAAAACTGTTGGGGTCAGAACAGGAGAAATACAAGAATGACCATGACTAAGCTACTGGTCAGGGCATTCAGCAGTGTACAGAAGCACAAGTCTGATTATACGCCCAGTCATGAAAGACATGATGGCAGAGTGCAGTTCTGACAGCCTTCACCTTGACCCGCCCAAAGATTTCCTTAAGACTTAGATCTTATGCCCAAGAGCTTTCAGTTTACTGAAGAATCTTAAAGTCTGCCTCACTGTAGGCACATCAAATATTTTCTCCCCACCTTCCCAAAAGCAAGGACATTCAAGAAAGTACACAACAAACTGTCCCTCTTCTTTTAAGGGATCTGACATCAGTAATAATGGGGTTCTGGAAGAACTAATAACATCACAACATATATGCTGTTACAAGAATAAGAACCAAGAAGAGAATTGTGTTTTGCTCTTACCTTCTCTTTCCCCTTACTCCAAATGAAAGTATTTATTATTATTATTTTATATATATATAAAATACATATTATAATTATTATATTAATAATTTTATTATTATTTATAATGATTCCATTAAAAACACTTTTCTGATCAATAATCTGCATAAAAACCATAACTTTCCTGCTCTCTAATTCAATAACAGAAAAGTGAATAAATCCAAAATCCAAAACTCTCTAATACTTACTTCATTTCTGCAGGTCAAGGAAAATAAGATTACTTACCATCATCTCCTCCTTAGAGGGGGGCGGAAAAAAAAGCATAAGCATTAAAAAGATAATTTCACAGCAAAGTAGTAACAAAACATAGATTTTACTACAAACATTCAAAAAGTGCAAGAAACCTTATTTAATTTATAAAAAAATAGGCTACTTTCCATCCCTCCATCCTTGTTCCTCAAGACCATCTGAGACTTAACACATTGTAATAATGAAAGTCACTAAGAAATTGAAATCTTAGTAGCAGCTAATTCACATATTCTTGAAAGCTGTGTTTTATCTTCAGAAAGATGGTTAGGAAGTCATAGTCTTTAGTTTGCATTGTTCAACAATCAGTCCAGTGTTCCTGTCTGAAATTCTGCATTAAACCATTCTTACAATTCTTTTTACTTGTGTGTATCAGCAACATATCAGCTTTTAGTAATTATAAATATTGAGATATCTTGATTTTCTAATGGATGGTGATTTTTTAAACTCAATCTATTGGCTAATAGATTTAGTTAATTTTTAAGGGAAATGAGACACACTGACAGGGGAAAGCTGATCCATTGGAAACACTAAGATACAGCTTTCAACTTAAATTTGAAAACAAACCTCAGGTCAATAGCAAACTTTTTTAAAACATTCTTGCAGATAACTGATCCTTCCTAAGTGTCCACTCCTTCAAATAATGCAATTATTGCTATATTACACATTATGGATGAAAAATGTGCAGCCACATTACACCAGGATAAGTATGAACTGAAGTGACTAAATTAAATGTTTTTTGAAAAAAGAAACAAGAATATAGGAGTGCATCCAAATTGGAAAATTAGTGTGATACTTAGTAAACACTTTGAGAGTTACAATTTAGTTTTCATATTAGCTTACCTCACATTAGTAAGCTATTAATAGGGATAAGATTAGGCATGCATGTAATAAAGTACCACAAGCCTTGGTCTAAATATTGAAAATGTACAGCTACTTCTACAGAGGAAATTTAAAAAGCAGAAGGCACACGTACAGACTGAAGATTGCTATTTGTATCACTTGTACTGCAACAGTCACTATGTTAAAAGAAGTGCATTGGAAAATAAAACGGGCAAGACCCACCCCTACTAGGCGCCAGTGGATTTAATGGCCGATAGACAGATCGAGGCCTAAAAAATAAGTTAGAAAACACAAAGATCAGTTTTTAGCTAAACTGAGGTACAAGTATAAGAAACAGGCTTCCTCCCCCTCCCAATTACTTGAAGCAGTTTTCTTCGTAAATGCTGTTCCATACTCTCCAAGCAGAAGGCCCCTTGTATCCAGTGTAACGTTCTGGATTCAGCAGCAAATCCACGTACTGTGCATCTGGAGATCTCTCATCTAAATAGGAAAAGTTCTGTTACATATGCTAACTTATCAATTGAAAAAGACTTAACTTAACCAGTCACACAGAACTAAATATAAACAAGAGATCTCATATAATACCATTCTGTCTTCCAGTTAGATTTTAAGTGCCTTGTATGTAAAAATGCAGCAATATACAAGCTAAACACAAAGCTCAAAAGAATATAATCTATTCCAAAGTCTCCTGTGTGTCTCTAAATTCTATAATGTCTGATGATCATCTATGTGGCTTCTTTAAGTCTAGCATAAACACTTGACATGCACTGTATTCCCTGACCCTAGGCTAAGATATAAACAGCATTTTGTTTTAAATGGTCTTCGAATTTAGGGTTTGTCTGGCAGTATTTGGTTGAGGGGGTTGCTTTTTTGAAATGGGTATACTGCATACAGTAGGTTCTTAATAAAGACAAGATCAAAGTAGTTGGTACATACCGTAAATTTATTAGCTAAATCCATTTTTCCTCCAAATACCCTTGCATACTGGCAGAAAAGTCTGAATAACATTCCTTAACGGAACAAAACTTTCAGCATATTGCAGGACAAATCTCTTGGTTGCAACAAGAAGCATGCTACTTAAGCAGCCTTTTCAACAAGCTATACCCTCATCTTTGAAGTTTGCTACAAATTTCAGGCAACTCATCCAAAGAAAATTGTGACACAGAACTCTCTCTGCTTAAAAACACTGTAGAAACAGAAATTGTTTCAAGCTACAACCAGTAAAAAGCAGGAAGAACTCACCCCTCTGAAATTCTAGGTCAAGACCAACTCATGCTTAAACAAACCCCACATACAATACAAGCCAATAGTCCAGAGACTTATTCATAGGAATAGGCCAAGAAGTGCCACGTAGTACTTCCTCAGATATCAAAAAAAGCCACAGAAATAGAGAGTGAAACTGCTCTAAAAAAGAAGAAATGATTCTGCATGAGCAGTTAAGCACCACTTCAGCAGCAGTAGGAAAAAACAAAGAAAGGAGACTGATACAAGACACACAACAATGAGCGCCAGATGAGAGAAAGTCAAATTACAGCTTTATTTATTTATTTGACAGTGTAGCTAACCTAAGCAGTTCCTACACCCCGTGATCGCTTTGGGTCCATTTTTCTTCTTGTTATCCACATACAACTGAGTCTACGTGCACTGTGGAGCCACGCAACAGAAAGATGGAAAGCTGACCCACGTTACTAAGTTTGCTCAGCTAGATCAATTCCCTTATCTAGTTTATCATTAAGCCCAACAGGAAGAGAGGAGAGAAGGGAGCAAGGGTTTCTACTTCCTCCCCATGACTCCCAGTAGTTATTCTCTCTCACTCTCCCTGCTCTAGATCATAAATTCACCCAACAAGCCAGTTCACCACAACAGTGTGGGAGGTGGCAGGGAGATGGCAACTTACTGTCCCTCTATTTAGGTAAGCCTAATCAGCTTACCATGCAGAAATATGCACACCAGAGCCAGTGCAAAAAAAACCCACACTGGAAGAATACAGCTGGGGACATCCTCCTTCAGCAGGGCATGATACAAGGAGAGATGGAGTTAGAATCAGGAACTACTAAGTATTACTTCTAAAAGAAATGCTCCTCAACTATACCTTTCACAGCTCAGTACTACTAAAAAATGTATGTAGACAACTTGAAGATAGTAGAGACAGCAGATAATTTCATATAACAGTTCAGACCTACAGTAATGCTCATCAGCTATTACAGAAACAGCTCATACAGAAAACATTCAGATCAGACCCAGCAGAAGTGCTGAAAGAGAACTGCAGCTGGTAAGCCCACTGCAGCTGCTACTTTCTCAGGTGGCACCAAACATAAGCCTAAAGGCAGATGAAAACATCTAGCATTATGCCCTAAATATTCCTAGCATAGAAAGCTTTCTAAGGTGTTTATTAAAAAGGACTTTAGTAGTCAATCCTGAAGTTGGCAATTCTCACACTTATCTGAAAAACATTCCTTTGAGCTTCGAACATTACAAGCAAATAAAAAGATTCACATACGAGGAGTAGAGGAAAGACACAATCTAGTATCCTAATGCTTTAACAATAAGAAAGCCCTCACAAATAAGGGTGCAGAGATCATTCGGAAACAGCAAGGGTGGAAGGAGACCAAACTCAGTCCAAGCACAGAAGAATAGCAACAAAACAATATAGTAGTAAGAAACAATCAGCTGCAAGCCATTTGTCTTATATTTGTGCTAGATGCAATTTTTTTGTAAGAAGCTTTTCAAAAAATACGTTAGCCCCCTCCCATTTACTGTCTTTTTTACTTACATAAATATCTCTCAATATGCTAAAAAGAGGTAACAGTGAATGTGCACTGTGTAGGCTACCAAACACTCCTTGTAAAATTGCAAAAGATTTGCACTTTGTGTGTATGATATGAACTGTCACATTTCTGTCAATTGAGACAAAATTAAAACTTTTTAAAAATGGTTATTTGTAGAGAAACCACGACCTTTTGCATTTTTATGAGACAGCTAATAAAACAAACACTCTGAAAAAGCTTAAACATTTTACCATCAAGTTCACAAAAATGATCCTGTGAATCATCGTATCTTGCCCAGTCAATGAAAGCCTCCTTACTTTGGTTACTGAGGGGAAAAAAAAATATATTTTATTTAAAACTTTTACATAAACAACATCAATAAGAGCTTCTGAAACAAATACAACCTGCATATAGCTTGGAAGTGGATTCTGAGCTAGTATATCTGAAACTTGAGAGTATATGGAGTTACCCCTTGTTAATTGCACAGAGATTCAAGCAGGCATCAACTGTAATATTTTCAAAAGTTACCTTAATGTTGAGACAAAGATTTCACCATTATTTGAACAAACTGTGCAGTGGCTTCTCTTCCTTCAGTAAGAGCTTGGTGAAATACGTTCATAGAATACGTTTTTAACACATTTCAAAGTACAAATTTAGCAGCTGTCACTTTGAGAGTGGGGGAGGGAGGAATCACCCTGTTTTCATAACCTGTACTTTCAATGAAACCTACACGAGTTAGTGCCTTACTTTTTACTGGGAGGCTAGATGTCTAAATCCCTCTTTAAGCAAAAGGACTCTGTTAATATGATTTGCCCTAAGCCATTTTAATAATAATGGTATTCCACTCACTTTAGCATTTTCAAAGGTACACTGTACTAGAGAGACAAGTACTTTGAAGTTCCCACACTATGAAACACAAACAGTGCCAAAACCTTTCTTCTACGACTGCGTGCAGCACAGAACTACTGATGCCACACTGCTGACAGAAAAATGTAAGCAAAGTTAAGACTGAGAACTCTGCTCCAGGGTGCAGTGAGGCGCCTTGAAACAACAAAAACAACCTATTCCGTTTGATCAAATTAGTACCAGCTCAATTCTACAAACAGAGGCAATTCTGCAACAAGATACATTTCTAACCTTCTGCCAGATCACAGTAGGAGACTTTACACTTGGCATTAGGTGAGGAAATTCTCTGGTAATTACCAACAGACAAGATTGGACAACCACAAGAAATACAACTTACAAAGGAAAATAACCCAAAAACAAGAGGATGATGCACTGCTAGGTCAAGAACATGGAGGTTTTCCTGCAAAGCACAAACTCTTCCTCCATGTGCAGGATCCACTACCTGTCCTCTCCAAACTTTAATCATCTATCCTACTCTCATAAAGGCATTATCTCTAGCTCTCCCTTTACAATCTCACATTCTTTTGCCTTACAGAAATGGAACAGAACTCATAGTTTCTTATTTCCCCTAAAACACCACACACCAGGCAGAAACAGTTGGTTTTTTGTGGCACAAGAAAGAATTTCAACATCTTTACCAGGCAGAACTGCTGACATTTCTGGGCAAAGACACCACATCCCTCCATCAATGGTGAAGAATTGATTTTTCTATTTCTATTTTTCAACAGTGGGGAATCCAGTAGAGTGCTATGTTTTCTAGATGCTGTTCCACACACTTTTGTACCCAGGGGCAACACCATCCTTCAGAATTCCTCCCACCCAACCTTCACAGTGCCATGGAATAAGCAGGATCAGAGAATTGATCCAAGCTAAAAATAACTTTTCCAACAAGAAAAGTAACTCAACTCCCTGATCTGATTCACTGAATGATCACAAAAAGGCACATCAGTACAACAGTGGGACAAAGCAGGACAAAACCCCTTAATCTAGTACAGTTGTCAAGAACAAAGAGTAGAGGAAAAGGGGTTTTATTTGCAAGTTTCTTCTGACTCTTGATGCTGTAAGATACCTCTTTTAAATAATATCAAAGTGTACTTTAAACAAAAAAAAAGGTCTACTTATCATTTAACACCTTTGCCTTCAGATGTTCTTGCATCATTTCACATTTACTTTCTAACAGGTTATGGAAAGAATGAAGAACAAAACCAGCACATAGCCAAAACCAGACAGACAAAATAAAATGTCCCTTTCTTACTACTTTTGTACTGTTGATGTAAATAACAGCATACCTTAAGGTACTGTTAACTGCTCCCAGCTTGTTAGCTTGCTCACAGTCTTCCAATTCTTTGGAATTATTTGCTGCTTTTGAATACTGTAAGAAAAGTCATATTTAATATGCAAATGAATTACTTAAATCCTCTAAGAACAGCTGTTGTGAAAGGTATTTCTAAGTTTAGCAGTGAATACCCTAGTATTAAGGAAAACCCTCTTATTCTAGAAGCAGTGTATGATTCTGGAACATTTCTTACTTCAGTTTTTTTTCACTTAAGTTCATCAGGCTGATTTCATTCTGTGAATTTGACTACTACAGGGAATTCAGCTAAAGATGTCAAAATTTTGTTTTGCCTTTTGTGTCAATTAAATGGAGTTCTTTTGTTATGAAACACCCTACATGGAGTGTTTCAGATACTTATTTACAGTCTCATAAAAGGACCTTCAAAGACGAGCAGTGTCATACCAATAAACATCCTTTGTTTTTGCAAGTATAATCATACCCCAAGTTTCACTGGTTATTTCAGTCAGTATATTTATTAGTTTTGGCCATTTCCCCCTCATGTTTCATTTAATCCAGTTCAGTGGTTTGCTTCAGATGTGCACAAGTCTGGAAGACAAACTTTTCCAGCTGAACTCTAATTTTGCTTATTTTAAAGACAGAATTGAAATATATAAGCTGAACTGTGATTCTAAAGTATTTTTTAAAAAGTAATCCACTAAAATACTTACTTCTGGAATATGTCTAAGGAAAACGTTTGAAGAATTAAAGATTAAATTCCACTATTCTATAATAATATGGTTATGTCAGCAGGGAATTTAAGTCTGTTAGCTTGCAGCTCAAAAACTTCTTCTAAGTTTTGGAACATAAAAGGTAGTAAAAGTGCTCTCTTAAAAGATAAACTAAATTTCCTCCTCTTTGGGGTTTTTGGATTGGGGGGGCGGGGGAGGTATGTGTGTTTTTTCCAGATTAAGCCTTAGGTCAATTAATAAAATAAATAAATTATAAATTTTAAAAGAAAGACTAATTCATTTCTGAGGACAGTCTTGTGGTCAAGATGCCAGAGGCAAAGTACCACCACAATATGTATCACAATACCTCTCAAAAAAAGATAGTATTTAATTAAAACTGTTCAGATGAGTAAGCAAAATTATTTGCTTTTTAAAAATGCATTTGCCTGAAGCAACACAAAGAAAAACAGCAGAACCTACTGAAGACCAAGGAAGTGAACGAGATTAATAAAACTAAATAATTTAAATCTTGTTAGGGGCCTTGCCCGTAAATATTTACTCTAGAAGGAACTTCTCACTCAATTTTCTTGGATTTGACAGGCATGTGACCTCATTCTTTAGCATTGTATGGATGTTAAACGGAAAAATCGGAACAAGGAATGGCTTTAACCTAGACTGAAACAGATACTGCTGATGAAATAACATACTGAGATGCTGAAGTAAACATTCTGCATGTCTAGAGTTGCAAACCAATCCCTACCCTGAAGTGAAAAAAGGTTACTGCCAAGATTACAGTCCTAAATTCCCAACAAAATGAACATTCAAGTCTCAAAACGTCTTTCCAGCCTTCCCTATTCCTTAGTGTTTAACAGGAACAGTTATCAGATCAGTGCTCTGTGACCCCTGACAAGATCAGGACAAAATACCTGTTCTTGCCAACCAGGATCTCCTAAGAACAGTTACTGGAAAAAAAAAAAACAGAAGAGAGAAGGGCAGGAAGTAAATTACAAAGTTAAATGTCATAACCTTGAGTTACTGCATCCTGTCCCTTGCTTCAAAGATTAATACAGCTTTAATATCTAGCCCCAAAATATGCATTCACCACTCAAATGAAGCAGAACTATAGAAAAGGAAATTACTGTTTGCCTCTACAGCACTATTTTAAAAGGCTTATGGTGGTGTCAAGAATTAAAAAGACATCCTCTATCACTAACTGCACTCCTATGGGGAACCTGTACAAGTGTAGCTTTGGTCTTTGCAGCTAGATGAGCTTTCAAAAGAACTGTTCTCCTCATTGCTCAGCAAACAAAAAAAAATCCCCCACAAAAAAAAATCCCCCACAAATGCCTAAATAAAGCTAGAAGTTTACAAGCTCCTCTACACGAGGAGAGAAAGGCAATGGGAAACTGGACAGAAGCCACAGAAAACTTCTCTGCAGGATTCTACCGCGAGTATATCTATTCAAGAGATTATAACTCTCACTGTTAAAAAGATGCCTTTGGTTATTTCCAGCTTTCCAAGACAGACACTATCAGGATGAAAGAGAAAAACTGGACACGTATGTCCTCGGGAAAAAAAACACCTTTTTTTTTAACTCAGTACTTTACAGATTAACCATAAGGTGCAAGACTTCCCCAGGTGGGAAATTCGCACAGGCTAACAGCACAGTACTTGCACAGTCCTTGAAACAAAACATTTATACTAAAACTAATATGATATTTCCTTAAAAGGATATTAAATGAGATTGTCAATTTTTAATTGGCTGCAAGAAATACCTTTTTAACTGAACCACAAGAAGTAAGAAAATGGCATAGGTGAGATTTATGTCTGTTCTGATGACAATTTTCCCCCAAAAGTATTCGCTTCTCTAACAGAAAAGCAGCATGCATTAGTGTCTTATACTGCAGATTAAAGGTACAGAATTGCCTTTCAGTACTGTAGCTGGTTTCCACAGCCTACAAGGCAACTCAAAGGAAACCACTGCAGTGAACAGCAGCTTCCCGAAGAACCTATCCCACTTTCTTTATTGTGGTGAAAGCAAAAAGCATCTGTTTTTTCACTTCCTAAATCCAATTTGATATGCTTATGTGAAGTATCTAAAGAACAGCATACTCTTTGGTTACAATTTAACAACTTATTTATGGCTCTCAAGATTAATCAATCAGGAAGCTCAAATGCCTGCTACAAGAACTCTATCTGAAACAGTCTAAAGTCTTACAGTCCCGCTCTTCAGGACGCATTATGCTATTCCAGGGGTTATTTTCTCTACAATCAAGCTTGGAAGATAAAAGAGTCAATGAAAAAGAGAACTGGCAACAGATTATTCAGCTAAAACACAAGACCTGCTGCCCAGAGATAGTGTCAGCTTTTCGGAACAACTATTGCTGCTTGTGCTGGAATGGCGAATGACTGACATTTAAGTCACGTCAGTGAGAAAGATTTTTCTTCTCTGATTACCAAGAACCTTTAAATGAAGAGGCAGTCTTTAGTTCAGAGTGAGTTAACAACGTATGTATAAAGGAAACAAGACTTCCTCTTGAGCTAAAGCTTGGACAAACTTGCCCGTACTGTTCAAGACAGCAGGACACGAGTCATCAATTCACAATGAAGTATTCATTTCAGCTATCTCTGATAATGTTTCTTGGCATGAGGTCTACACCTAATGCCAACAGTCCTTTTCATAGGTCCTTTACGATATGGTGAACTACACTCAGTCTGCCCAGTGAGGTAGAAAGCACTGGGAGGGATGGAGACATGATAGTTAATCAAGAGGTAAGTCAAGGCACTCAGTAGGAAGACCTCTCATTTGGGCACCATTATGCCATCAACTGCATCATTCTTGGGGACTGTGTTTGGGATGGGTGGGTGGTTATTAGTCTTTCTGCTCTGACCTCTTTTCCTAGGCATATATATAGCCTCTTTACTTTTTTGTGCTTTGCTAAGATCACTTGGTGATCTAGGAAGGATGGCTTGGAGAGAAGCAAGCAACAGCCAGCAGCACAGACTGACTGCTTAAGTTTGCACTGGCCACTTTGGTCTAAACTGTCTTTAGACTACTGACCAAATAATCTCCTGACTAATGACCTCTTGAAAGTAAGACATAGCAAAACTACATGAAATAATTTGGGTTCTTTTAACATTAGATGTTGTGTTTATTTATGATTCTTAAAAAAGATTGCACTGCTACTGCCTCTGTGCATCTTAGCCCACAGCTTTTTACAAGGTGGCCTGTACTCAGAAATGAAGCAACAATTTCGCACCAGGCATTCTGCGGCCATGCACTGCAGTCCCTTGTCATTCACTGATTCAGTTTGCATCAGCTCTCCAGCAATGACAGACTCAAAATGACACAACAGTATGTCAGAAACATTACTATACACAAAGGTAAAAAGGAAAAGCCACATACAGGAATCAATCAGGTATCTTAACTATTTCATCAGTATATGAACATTGAAGGTTTGTACTAAAAAGTCACACAGCTGTTAAAAAGTTAAGATTTTTTTAAAAATCAGGAAGAACTTGGAAAATAAAGGAGCACTTACTTTATTAGAGCTTCCAGCCTTAATTCCGACAGGTATTTTGCTCTAAAAACAAAAAATAAATCACAGCTTTTACACTGTTCATAGAAATGTTTATGCTTCATAAAAATCTACAAGTTATGTATCATTCCTATAGAGGTCAAAGCAAACTTGCTTTTTGAAAAATTAACTTGCTCCTTTACTATCTCAACATGTTATATCCAAAATGGTGCTAGAACTTAGAAGAGACTCTTGAAGCTATCTGCTTTGTTCATAAAATGACTAAGACCTTAAAATATTTTGGTTGTATTTCTACTTTTGGAATGGAAAAGAATTTTGTCACTTTTGTTTAAATTTAAGTTCTCATTAGTAAATACTGTTACTATACTACTAGCCACTGCAAATTGGCAAATGTTTAGCCAAAAAACTTTTTAATATTATTTGACATTATTATATAATCATAATAAATATATTATTTGATCCATACCTCAGGACAAGGCTCTACATGACAATCTTTGATAGAACAATGGCCATCATCAGCCCAAAATGGGCATGGTCTCTTCAGGTTGACCTAAACATACAACACCAGAAATTTACAATCAACACTTATATAAGGCAACTGTAGAAGAAAGCTCTCAGTATCAGGAAATCCCTTAAATTAAACGAGAGGATACAAAGAAAAAGTGTTATATTAAGTACTTTAAGTTTAGGGGGTTTGGTCTGTCATTTGGTTTCTTTTAATTACTCTCTCTACGTCAGCTGAAGCTTTGAGCAGTAAAATTGTTAATGATGATGGTCTCCAGTGAATGAACACAAACAAGTAGTATATTAAAGCAAAAATTAAATCTCTCATTAGTAAAATCTACTAATTCAAGTAAGTGCTTGGATGATTTTGGATTTCGAAATCAGGCTAAAAACAGATTATTATTTTAAAATGTTAAAGAGATTCCTCAGTCAAAAAAACCCTGACGAGACATTTAGCAGATGGTACGACTTCTTACAAGTGATGACAAATATCTTCTTGTTACAGCTCAAACATTGCTAGCACAGATACAACAGAAGCAGATATTTTAGGTTGCTTCCCCCCCATTTCCTCTATTCAATGTACAAATACCATTTCTAGAAAAAAAAGTAAAATTATTTTTTGTACTTGTTCACTCATATTTTTTAAATAAAGCACAAAATAGTTTTACATTCCACATCACCTCCACAATAAGACCTATTATATAAAACTTTTGTCTCCCACCAATTTCTACCAAAAAAAGACCAGCCAACATAAATTACAACCTTCTTTAAAGTAAAATCTCACAATAAAAAAATGCTTACACACTGAGGAAGATGTAAGTAACTAGGCAGCCACTGCTTTTACACAGAGGAATGCTGTAAATAAAATACTGCTGCCTAAACTGCAGATTAATTCAGACAGAACACATGCAAACCAAGATATACTAGTCCCAGAATGCCAGAAGAGCACCAAAAGCCAGTACACACATGAACTGAGGTTGTACAGCACCTGTATTTTAATCAATACCAATCATGTACTGTCTACATAGAACACCCTATCTTCTTCAGGATATGAGGTATTGGATTTCATTATTATCACTTAGAGTATCATTCAGTCCTTTCACAAATTAAAAGACAGATTCTTGATCATGAGGTTTCCACAGTTTGTGTGTTTTGATGCATAAAACTAAAGAGACAAAAATTTTTATTTCTTTCATTGAGAACTGTCCTACTATTTAGAAACCACCTAGCACAATTTCTGCAGGACTTTATGATGTTTTCTCTAGCCTTTGAATAAAAACTACCTCATCCATTCAGTATTATACACTAAGGTTTGAGTTCTTTTATGGCTGTTGAACTAGCAACACAATAGGAATACTGTGACAGAAGTTACGAAAGTTCACAATCCAAGTTTCTATTACAAATTCAATTACATCAGAGTAGGAGTTTTCAAGAACAAGTGTATGTCCCCCTGTGCTATAGCTGATGTAGATGATCATTGAATAATGTCTTGGTTCTGGCCAGGTCAGGGTTAATGCTTGCAGTAACTGGGAGAGGTACACGGCTAGGACCTGGAGGTTATTGTATAAAACCTCACATCATTGCCAGGAGCAGGGGAAAGGGACTCTCTTCCAGGGAGAAGGAGTTCCTTCCAGTTGAGAAAACATGGCAGAGGGAGTCACCAGATACTGTCTATTATTTTTTCCCCCTCCGTGTGAATAATTTATTTTCTTATGCCCTCTGTCATTAGTACTGTTGCTGTTACTGTTCATTTTCTTATCTCATTGCCGTTTCCAGAAAATTTTTCTTATCTGAACCCATGATCTTTACCTTTTGGGCCTCCAATTCTCATCTCCATCCTGATGTAGTGTGGAGAGGGAGAGGAAAATAGGGGAACCAGAATGAGTGGGGGCACTGATTTGGGGAGTACCATTCCCAAACCACAACACCCACCTTCACAATTCCCACACCCATTTATGTGCTCAAAAGCACTTCCATCGTTCTGCAGAGGGATATCAAAAAAGCTGTTGCTTATTCAAACAGGAAAGGGTGAAGAACGTTCTGACTGACTTACTCAGTTTGCTTGTTCAACACAAATTCTTCCCTGCCACCACTGGAAGTACCACGTGAAGTGTGGTGCTGGGTGCCCTGCACACAGGCCCTTGGAACTGCCCATCTATTAGGAAGATCAGTATAAAAGATGAGGCAGGATTGAAATACACCTTTAGAGTATGATCTGCAGAACTGCTGTGGAAATGAACATTAGCTCTAAATTTGCAGGATGAAATTACTGTTGTATGAAGTCTCACATACCTGCTGCTCCTCATCTTCACATACTTTGTTTTGTATTTTTCTGTATTTTTCATTACCACTACTATGTGATGTATTAATACTGAAGTTGCACACATCCTGTTTCTCCTGAAAAGCGAATTTAGAACTATACCATGTAGCAGGAGATTCAGGGTGCAGTTACACATTACTGCTTGCTCAGGCTAGAAAGGGAAGAGTCTAGCACTTTTTTCTCCTTCTGCACACTCACAACCCCATCTTGCGTGAATTTAATATTTGTCCGATTCCAGGTCGGCTAGATGACTTTCTACATCCTGAGGAGAAAAAAAACCTCAAAACCAACAAAAAAACCCTAACAAAATCAACAAAACCCTACCAACAAAATCCCCTACCAAATGACAAACCAAAACACCCAAACTAAATATCCACCAGGCTAAAGAGACACATTGGCCTAACTGAGAGCTAGAAGTAGCAAAGGGGCAGGATGCTGCCCTGCAGGAGTGTAACCTCCTTTTTCCAGTGGCAAGAAGCCATCTGATTAGCTCAGTCAAAAATGCAACTTCACTTTTAAGTTAAGCGTACCTGAAAACAGGAGTATCAGGCTTCAGATCTTCATTTACACATCAGATAGTAATACAGAGAAAAAAATGCTTCAAGTAATAAAAAGTGATATTACATACTACTTGTAAAAGGAACCGTTTTACCTATTTTTCAAAGGAATAACAGTTGTCTAGATAGAAGAGACTAAAATCAGAAATAAGACAGCAACTTATAAGAAAAGTAAATCATTGCAATATTCCCATTTCAAATTACACACATTTCTTAGAAGATAAGCACTGCATGCTGTCAGAAAATTGCTAATATATGATCTTTTTCTAGATGCAGCAGTACAAAGGCACTATCTTTAAAATGACTGCTTATCAATAGAATGAAAGCAGTCATGATTTACTGACTGATTCACTGACTCCAGGATTAACATAGCAAACAAGACTTATTACCAACATAACTGTCAGGGACTGAAAACCAGCTTCAACCAAATTAAAGAGCTGTGGGCTTCTAACAGACAGCTTAACACTGGCAAGTTGACTTAATATGCAATCCTTCCTATATTTTCTGCATTTTATTTAAATTATTCAGGAAAACACCATTCTAAGTGTACCTTGTAATATCTGAAGTAATCACGTTCTTGCAGTTTCTGTATTTTGGGAAAGATCTTGAAAGTATTGAAGTCATCGATGCTTTCTATGTCACATAAACAATCATCTAAGACTCCCGTGAGCTATTGAAAAAATACATAAACATTTATTTTTAATACAGAAATAGAATATTAGCTGCAGAAAACTCCTTTAAAGAGAAAAAGATGGTAGTTGAAAGAAATACTAGTGAAATACAGGTCCATAGCAAATATTTCTCATCACAAAAATACTCTGTAACATACCTCACAAACTCAAAGTAAGACTGCAGCACTATTTTGAGCTTAAGCCCACTTCTAAATGCAATGCTGAATCAATGTTAGCAAGATTAACAATTTCATCCCTGAAATTTGTTGATATTTTCAGCATATAGAACTTTCTGCAGAATGAGCAACAAGATTTTCCAAATTACAAACATGTGGTATATTAGCAGAGTTGCATATCAAGTCTTCTCCTACCAAATGCTCATGAGTCGAATTGCCTAAAAAAACCCTACAATCACACACTGTCATCTTATTTTCATATTTCTTCACAAAGTGTGAAAACACTCCATCTAGTTTCCTTAGAGGCATGAGGAAAAGGAGTTTAGGTTCTTCTGTGCCCAAGAAGTTTGCAATTTCAAAAATAAATTCAACAAATAAATACTAGGAAAAGCAGGTGCAGGGAGCTACATTGCAATGCTGCGAATCTATCATGAAACTGAGTATGTCTTTTCCAGGTGTCACCCCTCTTCTCGTGCCAGGACAGCAAGCTGTACTGCTACTGCACTAGGTTCAGACCACCTCTATGTAAGGCAGCACACTACAAGTGCAGAAGTTCTACAGCCAACACAGAAAGGGAAGGCAGGACTGTGTGTGTAGCAGAGAGAACAGCTCCAACAAACATCATAGACTAGGCTACGGGAACATGAGACCCTGGCAGTGTCTGACTGAAAGGTGGAAAGACTGAAAGTGTGATTCTATGAACACTTGTATGATAAATTTCAATAAATCTAAACTAACTCTCTTAGGCATAGCTTCTTAAACTACTACAGACATGCCTGAAGGCTTCAGACCACATTAAGGCAATGGAGCCGAACACTGGTGTTTACTGTTTCTGCTCTTCAGCCAGAGAGGAAATTCACTGACATCCATGATGGCCTAGAATGCACTTAAAATAGAAATGCCCACACATCTTATATCTTGCATGGGATTAGAACTTCTAACTATTAAAATATTACGTGCAAAAGGAGACAAAAAATATTTTTGAGCTTTTTTTTCCTCCACAGATTTCACACAGATGAGCTTATGAAATCATCTAATCTGTTTTATGCATGATAAATCACTCCCGTACTTTACAAAACAGATACCCTTATATAACCAAGCTTGATGTACAAGAGCCACTAGAAACCAAAATGTAGGCTTCTGCTCCTTTACGAAGCATAAAGGAGGCCTGGAAAATGGGTTTCCCCCAGCTCTCTGTGAGAATAAAGAGGTGAGGCTATGGCAACAAAGCACTTAAGTGGAAAATTCACCTTATGTAGATCCTACTTTTCCTGAGGAACTAAACAGGCTGTCACAATTCCGTAGAGCAGATATGGCAACGAAGTAATACTAATTTAAGGAAGTTACTTTAACCAATATTTTTTCTTGCTGTTATGCTTGCCTTGTTAATGTTATCTGACTTCAAACCTGGGCAAATAACTATCAAAGACCCAATGTGTAATTACAGGTTTTCCACGGCCCACATGACTACCAACTTCAAAGTCAGAAGAAAAATCTTGTTATTAATGATGCTTACAGAAATAAACCCCCCATGCCTTTTAATCAATAATAATTTCATTTAAAATTTCAAATTTTCTTATTGATCACACAGTGGCAGAAATCTGTAAAGGTGCAGCCCCTACAGGTAACACGATACCACAAAGCAAACAGCATAACATTTCATGATAATATAAAAAGGCAAAAAGGTAACTCTGAACATTTTGCTCAAATATTACTGAACGGTATAAATAGGATGATACAAGAAAGTTTTTTCGGACTGAGAAGATAAAGAGTAGGAAAGTATTTTGATGACCAGTTCATAAGGCTATCCACTGCTTACAAAAATAATTTTACCATCTATGCAAAATGGAAAATGCTTTTTCAGGGGAAAAATGTCCCAGATAAATGCAACAGTTACACTCAGTGTCAAATCCTCATGGAACAATAAAAAGCTGCAGCCTTTTTATTTAACTAAGATCTCAATTCTAAGAACATCTTTGAAAACTCAGTACAGAGTTACCTAGATCAATGAAGTTTCAGAAATGAATCCTCCTCAAAAACTAGAACTGATCCAGGAAATTATGAAGAGAAAAATTAATTCAGAGTAAGAAGAGCAAGAAAACTAACTTCTCCATTTCTCCTTCTCACAGCTTTTTCAGAACTGGAACAGTCAGCTACCTGTATGCATAAAACAGCAAAATCAATGTTTCCTTGGAAAGCATGCTCTAAAATTAAACTAAGCTACAGCAGTACCAAACCACAACTTATAAAATACTTTAACAGCGTATATGAAACACTAATACTGCACAGCAGTGGAGTCAATTCACAGCACAGTAATGCAAAAGCAACACTGGCTTCAAGTACTCCAGTTAGAGGTTTTTTTTAATTAGTCTAAGTGCAGGCTTCAGTGCTCTCTCTTGTAACCATGGAACACTCCAAGAACATGCAGAAAATTCTTCCATTTTTGTCAACACTTGGATCTTCTAATGAATTCTTTTCTTCAAACTGGGGACATTAAAATAGGAACAGTGCACTACATGGTTAAAATTATGTATTGCAAGACCTACTTTGTTATTCACACAATTGGTACTTTGTCTTTTTTTAATTGAACTATACTAGTTAACTTAGTCCACAAATAAAAAGTCAAACTGTACTGTAAGTTATCACACTTTTATTACAATGGACAAGTATAATGATTTCTTTTCATCTGTTAATTACTTTGAACTCTACAATAAACTTTAAAAGCATTAGCCTACTATAATTTGTGTTCAAGAAGTCACCTGACGCTGCATAGCTGCTATTTTTTCTACATTTCTAATATGCTTATCAAAGTACTTCCAGGTATCGTCAAACCTAGTTTAGTTCTTAAACAGGTATCAGAGCTATACTGGAGAAGTGAAACTTTTAACTTATCTTCTCCAAGATAAATCAACCTTTCAGAAGAAAAGGTCAATGTCCAACCTGCATCAATTTCTCCTTATGAAATCTGGAAAGAGAAACGCAGTCAGTACTTTGACATAAAGAAAAACCTGAATGAACACATATTATAATAAGCAATCTAGTCATATAAACAACCTTATTAGTGTTATCAGGTTGTTATACTTTAATTGCTTCAACAATTAGAAGACCACCTGGGACACCTTGTTTTGTTCCTTAGATGTTTTACTTTGCCATAGTTGCAGAATGAGAGAACAGCCTTAGGTAACATGATTCCAAGAATTAATGGCTAGCTTATCTTTCCCTGCACAAGCAAAACTCTGAACACAATACGCTAACAATTTTATGAAATAGCAACAACCAATCTCTCTGCCAAGCAGCACAAAAAGCCCCATGCCACTTTACTAAGTGCTTCTTTAAGAACTTCATTTCAATTAGCATTTAGTTATGCTAAAATAGTCATTAAAATGATGGATTTTTAAACCAGAGACAACCTCAACTTACAACCAAAAAAGCTGAAATAAAAGTTATCTATGCTACTGTCATCACCACCTTGGACGGCCACTTACAGTATAGCATGTTATACAACGAGGAAATCTAGAAAATATAAGAAAAATAATAATCCGGAGGGCAAGATTTGCTCCACGTAGACGGTGCATTCCTCTATCAACTCACTCCAACGTCTCTGGCCCAGCTGAAAGCCTCTCCTACTTGACACCAGCTATCATTTCAGTCACGGTCACACGGTGGATGAATAGCGAGCTCCTAACTACTGACACTTGTCCTCCTAAAGTTGTGAAGGCAGTTTACAGAAGGAAGGAGGATTCTCATCTTTGCCTGAAAGGTGGACAAACAGACACGACCTAAGCACAAGCCAAGCCCGGGCACTGGCATTCCCGCTGGAACATATGGCTTCTCACAGACTTCATCAGAGCACCGAAGTTTTTGCCTGAAGCCACGGGCATGATCCAACCCAGAGCTTCCCGACACATCCCGCTTACTGGTGCTACCTGTGGTCCCCAGGTCAACCAACTTCTCCCCGCAGACCGGCGGCACCGGCCCCGGGCTGGATCCCGGCAAGTGCCAGCCACAGGGCATGGAAGGGGAAGTACGTGGGCTACAGTCTCCAGCAAGAGACTCCCCGACTTCTCCGCGGGAAGCCTGCACAAGACACGGCCCAGAGCTCCCCTCTGACCCACGGTTCCCCGAAGTGACCTCACCCACCGCCTCTGCCCT
>VXBT01005219.1:3173-14317 GCA_013400235.1 Oriolus oriolus | reverse complement strand
AAAAAAAAGGGGGGGGGAATGTGGCAGATTTGCTTCCACAGCAGCAGGAAAAAATCAATCGAAATGTGGTGGGAGGGGAAGGGTTCTGAGCTGGGACCCTCCTGGGGAGGTCACTTGGAGCGCCAGGTTTATCCCTGGGTCTTTATTCCAGGGTTTATTCCTGGTCATCCAAGGGCTGGGCGGAGGAATCAGGAGCCAGCCTGGCCCTGAGGGAGCGGAGCTGAGGCACTTCGAGATCCCTGGGCGGGATCTCCAGAGCCTGTGGGGAGTCCCAGCGCTCCAAGGTGGCGGGAATGGGTGGAATTCCTGCTCTACCCCTGCACTTCTCCCATCCTGCATTCAGAAAGTCCCGTTCTGAGGCTTTGGAAGGCCAAGCGTTTGCTGAGGTCCAAACCTGTGAGCTCAGCCTCATCCACGGGAGAGGAAATGGGAGAAAACCCCTTTTTCTTGGGGAAAAACCCCTTTTTCCTGGGGCATCGGGAGGGAACGGTCACCTCCCCTCGGTGACAGAACATCCCTGGGGACCGTTGGCCTCCGAGAACGTCTCGGGGTTACTCATCACCGGGTTCAGGAGCCCTGGTGTTTTCGGGGTGGGGCGGTGGCAGCGGGATCCGCGCCCCAGGTGGGGCAGCGAACCCACAGAACTTTCAGGGGTGACTCGAGGGCGCTTCTGGGAACCGGCGAGCTCTGAGCTGAACCTGGTTTTTTCCAAGGGCCGGCGAAAGGCTGGGGAAAACCCCCTCCCCTCCAGAAGCCTCTGCCTGAAGTCATTAGTGGGTGGTGATAGCCTTAATTAGCCCTCGGGAGCTGATGAGTGTGGTGAGGGGTGGGAATACCCAGAGGAAACTCTCCTGTCACCATCCCTGAGGGACATCACAGCTCCTGCAGCGCCGAATTGGGTCCCAGCTGGGTTTAATTCTGATTTTTGGGGGGATTTTCCGCGAGGATTTGCTCAATCCCGGCTCAACCTTGAGCAGGTGAGGAGCGGGCGGAGCATCCCTGGAGGTTCTCCCTCATTCCCAGACTCCAGGGTTAATTCCTGCCTGCTCAGGATCGCTTTTATCCCTCCCCCCTGAGGTTTTTTCCAGCAGGAAGCTGTGGCCAGGCAGTGCTGATCTTCCCTGCTCCTTCCTCCTGGCGCCTGGGGAGGGAGGAGGAAAACTCCGTTTGCTCCCTGATTTTCACTCCTGATCCTGCAGCCCTGGGATTCTCCTTCCCTCCCCTTTTTCTCCCCAGGATCCTCTTGGATGCTTCCTGATTGACTCCAGAGTGGATATGGATGAAAATGGTTTTGTTTTGAGGGTCAAAAGTGCTTTTTTTTGGGGCTTTTCCGGGCAAACTGGATCCATTTCTTCTTTCCTGATGGGAATGCGAGCACTGAGCAGAGCAGGGGTTTATTCCTGCTCATCCAAGGGCTGGGCAGACCCACCAGGAACCAGCCTGGCCCTCGGAGAGGGGAGCTGAGGCGCTGCGAGATCCCTGGGCAGGATCTCCACAGCCCATGGGGAGTCCTCTTCCCTGGATGTCCATGGATTTCCATGGATTTCCACCCTTTTGGGGGGCACATCCTGCTCCAGTAAAGAGGGAATGGGGGCAATATCCAGGGATCTGAATGATTTGCCCTGGCTGAGGGACCTGAGGGAGTTAAATCCCAATTCCAGCAACCATGGGGAGTCATCTTCCCTGGATTTCCAGGGATTTTAACTCCTTTTGGGGTTACATCCTGCTCCAGTAAAGAGGGAGTGGAGGGAATATCCAGGGATCTGTGAAGGATTTTCCCTGGCTGAGGGACCTGAGGGAGTGAAGTCTGGATTACAAATCTTCCCTGGATTTCCATGGATTTTTAACTCTTTTTGGGGCACATCCCGCTCCGGTAAAGAGGGAGTGGAGGGAACATCCAGGGAGCTGAAGGATTTGCCCCGGCTGAGGGAGTGAAATCCCGATTACAACACTGGGGAGCTGCCGCTTCCCCCTCTGTGCTCACCCCCAGCTCTTTCCCAACCCCCTGGAAGAGGGTGGGGGGAGAGCAGGGCCAGGGGAGCTTCTTCAGCAGGGCCGGGACAATGGGGCATCCTGGCCTCCCTTCCCATGGCCCGCGGCCATCGCGGCTCCCGCAGGAAGCTGGCTCACATTCCCGGGGGCTTTGCTTCCTCCTCCTCCTCCTCCTCGGGCCGGGATGGATGCTTGGCACCGGCTCAGCCCTTCAGAGAGGACACAGAACCTCGCTGGAGTTATTCTGGGGGAGAAGGAAATGATGCAAGGAGGGATCTGTCCATTTGGAGGAAGTTGGATTTCCGGCCGGGGCGTTCTCTAACCCACCTTGCTGCTTTTTTTTTTTTGTTGTTGTTGTTATTTAATTCTTTCATTTTCTTTTTTTTTTTCTTTATCTTTATAAAGATTTTTCCTTGGGCGAGAGGCGAGTTTGGCTGCTCAGAGCTTGGGGAGAGCAGCTGGAAATCACCTCCATCCTCCCGCTGCGGCTTGGGAATCCGTGGTTTTGCAAAGGGCCAGGTATTCCCTGGAAAAAACCGAGGAGCCTCCAGGGAGATGAGGAAGGAGCAGCAGTGGGGAGTGAAAATCAGGGAATTAGAGCTGAGCGTGCAGGGATGTTCCCTTGGGACTCTCTGGAATTGGTGTTTCCCTTCTCGTGGCTCAGGTGGGGCCATTCCTCCACCCGGGGCCGTCTCCTGTCCCTTCACACCCTGAACTCCGCTCAGACCGTGCAAATCCGGCGCTTTCCCCTCGTTTTCCGTCTGCAGGTGGATTTTGGTGCTGCGGGGGTGGGTGAGCAGCTCTGTGGGTGACCTCAGGGGTGTCCCCGAGGGTGTGACAACGTCGAGGGGGCCCTTCCCACCTGCGGGGACAAATCCCAACCCTGCTCCCGGCTGGAATCCCACCGAGGGCGGGGCTGGGTGGCACAGAGCTGTCACTGTCACATCCCCCATGGAATCAGACATTCCCGGCCCTCGGAGGGTTTGGCAGCACCAGGGCTGTGCTCACCTGGGAATTTCGCTTTTCCCGCCTCCTTTTTTTGATTTTGTTTCCCTTCGGGATCCAGCCGGGAGAGCTCAGACTTCCAGAGGGGGATGGTCACACCCTGCTCAGTGATTCCCCAGCCCCGCGGAGCTCTGCCCTGCGGGATGTGGCAGGAGAGGGGAATCCGACACATTCCCAGCTCTGGGATGCTCCGTGGGCAGGGAGGGTTTGCTCCTCAGGCTGGAGAAACCAAGGGGCATTTCCCACTTTCCTCCTCCGCTCCGTTCACCCGGGGCCGGTTCCACGGGGAATGCCAGGGAAAGGATGTTTGCTCCGTCAGCTGCCACCGGCCCGGCCCGGCCCTGCCGCTTTTGTCCCGCTCCTTCCACAGATCCAGCCTGGATCCGACGATCCAGAGGCTCTGACCCAACCTGGATCCGACGATCCAGAGGCTCTGATCCAACCTGGACCCGGCGATCCAGAGGCTCTGCCCAGCCCTGGGAGCGGGCGGTGCCCGGGCTCAGCGGGAGAGGGACGAGCACAGGGTGGTTTTGGGCAGGAGAGGCTTCCCTGAGGTTGGGGACGGTCCCTGGCACCTTTGGCCGGCACTGCCAGGCCCCAGGGGGGACGGTCCCTGGCACCTTTGGCCGGCACTGCCAGGCCCCAGGGGGAGCAGGGACATCCCTGGGACAGTGAGGGACAGTGAGGAACCTGGGGAGGGGAAGGAGCTGCTGCTGGGCCTTGCCCATGGGCAGGATCCATCCCTGCCCCAGGTGAGACCCAGCTGGGGCTGGAGCAGCTCCTTGGGATGAAATATTCCAAGCTGTGTCCCAGCCCTGAGGGTGTCACAGTTCCTGGCAGCTGTGCTGTGGCTTCGGGGGAATAAAATGAGCTGGGAATGTGCTGGGAGCTCCCCTTGGATTCGGGGATCCCTTTGGGATGTGCTGTGTGAGGAGGCGGCTCCAGGCCCTGCTCCCAGCTCGGGGCCGCCGCTGCCAGAGGTGCTCTGGGCCCTTCCCAGGAGCCTGGGCTGGTGCGGGAGCAGCTCTCCCAAGCCTCTGGAGCGTCCCCGGTGAGGGACAGTGGGGACAGGGCTCTGCAGTGGCCCTTCCCCGTGTCCCTTGGCTGTGTGGCTGCACCCACCACGATCCCTGCGGGTCCCTTCCCGCTCGGGACATTCCACACCCGTCTTTCCCCCTTTTCCGGAGCCTGATCCCTCCCCTCTGCCCCGATCCCTCCCTTGACCGGGCACTTGGTGATCCTCAGGCTCTGGAGCTCTTTCCCAAGGCTCCTTCTTGCTTTTATCCCATGGATTCGGCTTAAAAAACTCCCGATCCTGGCACAGGCCGGGCATCCATCCAGGGGGGAGGCAGGAAGGGATTCCTGGAGGGAAAAGTGGGGGCTGGGAAGCGGCAGCTGGGGCACGGGGTGGGGTTTGGAGCAGGTTGAGCAACGCCGCTGGTTTGAGCAACTCGGGGCGGGTTTGTTGTGTAAGGGGAAAGGGAAGAGGGGTAACGACAAGGGAAAAAGGGGAAAATGGAGATCTGAGCGTAGGGAAAAGCGTCACTTCCTCAAATCCATCCGTTCGCTTTGGGAGCTCTGCCTGGAATCCTGGATTCGGGGGGAGAAGGGGATGTTGTGCTGGGCAGGGCGAGGTCCTGAGCTGGGGACACCCGGCCTGAGCCCCAGTGCAGCTCTGCACCCTCAGCCTCCGCTCCTGAGGGGGTTTCCCCTCCCCAGCAGGGCCATTGTCACCTGTCCCCTCTGCCCCAGGGCCGGAGGGACCTGGGGACACCTCCCGTGGCCTTGCTGGACCCCCAGCCCAGATCTGACCCTCAGGATGAGGGGAAAAGGGGCTGGGAAAATCATCGTGGCTGGGAGTTGGGGGAACTGGGAGCTGCAGAGAGGGGTGGGAGGGGAGAGACGCTGGGAAGGCGCAGCTCTGCTCAGAGTCCGTGGCAGTGTCACCCCCCGAGGTGACAGCGGCGACAGCTCTGCGCTAGTGGCCCCCACCTGGGCCCAGCCTCTGCTCCAGCCTTGCCACAGCCGGGATTGGAGGGCACTGATCCCAAATTTCGTGCTGGGGCTCCCCTTGTGTTCACCTCGGTGCCGCCTGAGCCTGCTGGGGGCTGTCCCTGTCCCTGTCGGGAGCGGTGCCCGGGGCTGGCAGAGCCACGAGGGGCTCAGGAGGTGCAGGAGCAGCCGGAGCTCCAGCTGGAACTCAGGGGGCTCCCAGGCTGCCACCATCAGCTCCCAGCCTGCCCTGGCCGGCTCCTGGAGATCCAGGAATCCCAGGCTGGGATGGAGGCGTTGGCAGCACCTGGGAAGCGCCAGCGGGCGTTGGGTGGGCGCTGCTGTGGCTGCGCCGTGCTGGGAGTGCTCCGGGCACAGCTGGAGGCTTTCCTGGTGGGTGGAGGAGAGGGGAATTTTCTGGCCAAAAAGCTGCATTCCCACCTTGGGAATTCCCTGCTGCCCTGGGGTTTGTGGGGCAGGCACAGCCCCCGCAGGCAGCTCTGTCCCCGTGGCCGTCACGCTGAGCTGGGTTGTTGTGGGAGCCTGGACATCAGCCTGTGCTCCTGGGAGTGGGGAAGGGACTGGGAATGGTCCTGCTGCTCCCTGCTCTGGTTTTCCCTCCCTGGGCTGTCCCAGCACCTCGCAGAGTGAGGAGTGTCCAAGGCTAATCCCTGGAAAGAAGAATCCACATTTATTGCTTCCTCCTCCGAGCTCTGCTCCCAGCTCTGGGATTGTGCCACGGCCACAGAGCAGGGACAGCTTCCCTTCCCCATCCCATCCCTTCCCTATCCACTCCCTTCCCCTTCCCCATCCCGTCCCTTCCCCGTGCTGGCCCTGGAGCCTCCTGAGCGACCCCATCACGTCCTGTCCTCCGTGCCCTGCAGCACTGGGAGCTGCTGGTGCTGGAGAAGCTGAAGTGGGACCTGGTGTCGGTGATCGCCAACGATTTCCTGGCTCACATCCTGCACCGGCTGCCGCTGCCCGCCGACAAGGTGGAGCTGGTGAAGAAACACGCCCAGACCTTCATCGCCCTCTGCGCCACAGGTGGGTGCTGGGCTGGGCCTGGGGGTGCTGGGACACCTGAGATGGGCTCCCCACCTCTTTTGGGAGCTGGGTGCTTGCCCTCATTCCCATCAGAGCGGGCGGGATGGTGGTCCCGGGGGCTGGGAGATGCCAGGGGAGCAGGGCCTCGTGCCAGGCTCTTGCTGTGCCTGTGGGAGGGTGTCCAGGGCTGCATCCCAGCCCTTCCCCCACCTCATCTCAGGCCCGTTCCTGCAGTCCTGGCCCTGCTGCTCGGCCCGTTCCGCGTTCCTCCATCCCCGTTTCCCCCCGCCCCGCTGCGGGATTTCCCTCCGCGAGGCCCTCCCGCGCTTCCCGGGGAAAATCCCGCTCCAAACCCCGCGTGCATCCTCACTGACGGCCCCTTCCCGCCCCCGTGTCCCTGTGCTGGCTCCAGACTACACCTTCGTCATGTACCCGCCGTCCATGATCGCCACGGGCAGCATCGGCGCGGCCATCCACGGCCTCAGCCTGTCCCTGAACGGCTTCAGCGGCGAGGCCATCACGGAGCTGCTGGCCGGGATCACGGGCACGGAGGTGGTGAGTGGGCACCGGGAACGGCACCGGGAATGGCACCGGGAATGGCACAGCGAACCCTCCATCTCCTCCGAGGAAGAGCTTCCCGTGGAGGGCGGGACAGCTGCCCGGGGAGGGTGTGGAGTGTCCCCCTCTGGAGAATTCCAAACCCCACCTGGACGCGTCCCTGTGTCACCTGCTCAGGGTGACCCTGCCCTGGCACAGGGATGGGCTCCAGAGGGCCCTTCCAACCTCAGCTCCTCTGGGATTCCGTGGATTTGTGCCGTTCAAACGGCGCTGCCCTGGTTTGAGGAGAACCCGGGGCTGTGGGATGATCCCAAACACAGCCCGGGCACGGCGGGCTGGGCTGGGAGCCTTTGAAATGCCACACAAAGGGCAGGATCTGTTCCCTGCCCGCGCAGGTGTTGGCGGGATCGGGTTCACAGGGCGGGATGGGGACAGGGACACGCCGGGCTCGGCATCTGCTCCCCTCAGTGTCCGGTTGCAGGTGCCCAGGCTGGGCTGGGCGGGGGAAAGGGGCACTGGGGCACGAAACCTTCCCAGGTTTGGGGGACATCAGGATGGGGGGGTTCTCCAGCCCCTCCTCTGCCCTTGGAGCGGGGACAGGGATCCTGTGGGGCTCCCCAGGTTGCTCCAAGTCGGGAGCTTTTCCTCTCCCCTTTGATCTCCTCTCCTGCCCGGGGTCAGTTACAGTCCCCTGACAGGGCCTGGATGGGGGGAGGTGGCTCCCGGTCCGTTTGTGCAGATGGAATTGTTTTGTTCTCCGGAGCCTTTTTAAAGAGAGAATCAGTGCAGCCACCTGCTCCCGACCTGCTCCAGGTTGGAGCCGCAGCAGGGAACAGGTGGGAAGCAGGGAGGGCTCTGTGGAGGGAGAGGAGCTGAAATGGAGCCCAGCACCCTCCTGTCCCCTCCTGTCCCTCCCCAGCAGCTGCCGTGCTCCCCTGCCCAGGTGACACAAACAGCCCCAGCCCAGGCAGGACCGCGGCAGCTCCTCCTGGGATGTGTCCACAGTGTTTTGGGATCCTGGGAGAGCACCTGGGCTCGGCCTCCCCCGCCCGCGGTGCTGCTGCTTCTCCCTGAGCCCTGCGCTGTCCCCGGGCTGTGACTCAGTTTCCCCTCCGGAGGAGCGATCCCGGTCCTGCGGCTCCCAGGCCCGGCTGGGCAGGGCTGGGAATGCAGGGGCTGGGTGGGATGGAGCTGCAGGGCTGGGCCAGTGGGAGCCTGGCTGGGTGTGGCCGGGCTGGCCTTGGCATCTCGGCCAGAACTGCTGGTGGAGAGCCCCGAGATGGCCATGGGGATGGAGAGCCTGGGATGGAGAGAACTGGGGTGGACTGGCCTGGGATGGACTGGCCCAGGGATGGTGCTGGACACCTGGGGATGGTGATAGAGAGCCCAGGGATGGACTGGCTGTGGTGATGGACAGCCCACGGCTGGGTGTCCGTGGTGATGGACAGCCCATGGCCGGGTGTCCGTGGTGATGGACAGCCCATGGCCGGGTGTCCGGGGCGCTCAGGGCTGGGCGGTGCCAGGGCAGGAGGCGGCTGTACTGACGGGGAGCCGGGGAAGGGGAGCCGGGCGTTGCTATTTTCTCTCACCACATCCTCTGTCAGTTTCTAAGAACCGCTGGCGGATTCCTGGTAAGAGATCTCGGGGTGTGACAATGTCCCGTGAGGTGCAAACTGTCACCGGGCTGAGCCGGGCCGGGCCGTGCCCGTGGCGTGTCCGAGTGGGAGTTTCCTCCTCTGGTTACAGCTCGCGGGGGAAAAACCAGAGCGGGGTTTGCATTTACGGCAAGTGCCGCTGCTCTTGGCAGCCCCCTGCGCCTTCCTGTGCGGCTCCCCCAGCTCTGGGTCCCCCGGGGGTGTCACAGAGGGGACAGGAGGGGGAAAACCTCGTGAGAAGCTCCGTTCTCCCAGCGTGGATGGGGGTTGCTGGTGTAGGGCGGGTTTTGGGTCAGGGAGCTGCCTCAGGGGCACCCAGCAGAATTCCTGTGCCCAGCTCTGCTGCAGGAGCACCCTGGGCTCTGGGAAGGCTGGGCTGGAGGGCCTGGGGAGGTGCCAAGGACAGCCGTTTTTGGGATCTGGGAAGTCTGGCAGAGCTGCCCTGCCCTTGCCGTGCTGCCAAAGGCGCAGCCCGGTTCCGGGGTGCTTTGGGGAGCGCTGCTGGACACAACATTCCCACAGAATGGGGTCAGCAGGGGGGTCCTCCCCCAGACAGCCAGAGTGTGGGGCTTTGCCCAGGGAGGGACGAGCTGGAGATGTCCCAGGATGGAGAAAAATCCCCTTTTCCCTGCGTGTTCAGGGGGGTCAGAGGTGCAGCCCAGCAACCGCTCCGAGCTTTTCCTAAAGCTCCCAGCCCTGAGGAGCACGGAACTGACGCCTCCCGCGTGTTTCCCTGTTCCAGGACTGCCTGAAGGCCTGTCAGGAGCAGATTGAGGCAGCCTTAGCCGAGAGCCTGAAGCAGGCGTCCCAATCCCAGCAGGAACTCAGCGCCAAGGCGGCGGCGTACGGGGGCAGCCAGCCCACGAGCACCCCCACGGACGTCACCGACGTCAACCTGTGACCAGCCGCCCTTCCCGAGAGCTCCGGACACCCCCAGCTCGCCGCATCCCTCCCCCCCCGGCCATCCAGCGCCTCCGAGGGGCCCTTCCCGGGCTGGGAATGCGCAGCGGGATCCAGCTCGGAGCTGCTGCAGGTGGCCGGGGGTAGTGACCGAGGGCACGGGAACGCTGAGGACGGGCAGCAGGAGCCTGGGTGAAGTTGGAATTGTTTCTCTGTTGGTGTTCCCCGGCTCTGCGGGGTGTTCACGGCGACTTGCGACCCCGTGAGGGACAAAAATCCGTGGAGAGCCAGCCCTGCAGGACCCGAATCCTCATCACCCCCGGCTCCTGCGGGGCCACGGGGTTCGCGGAGCCGCCCTCGGTCCCGATCGCTTCGTGCCACGTTCCCACAGCTCCGGGGGAAGCTGTGCAGCTGCTTCTGCTTGGAGAGGAGCCGTGGGGCTTTGTTTGTTTGTGCTGTTGGACGTGGGGTTTTGGGGACGCGCTCCCCCCGGCCGTGCCTCGGGAGGAGTTCGGGCTCGGGCGCCGTCCCCTCGGCTTTTCCGCTGGCCCACGGAGGCTGCTTAATTTATTGTTCACTGCTGGGAAACGGGCAGGGAGGAGAGCCGGCATTCCTCGGGGTGGGGGCTGGATGCCGCTCTCCTCTCCTTCCCAAAAAAAAGTGCCTTCCCCCCTTCGCCCCTTCCCTGGCTCCCTGGGCAGTGGAAGACTCTCCCTCGGAGGCTGGGCGGTCCTTTGGTAGCTTAGGCATCAGACTGGGATTTAAGGAAAACCTTTTGAATGTGCTGCTATAGTCTGGGATGCATCTCCACTCTTCCAGGGCAGGGATTTCGGATCGTGCTCAGGAGGGGGCTGCGTTCACCCACGTGGATCCGAGCTGCCTCCTGAGAGGGTGGAAAACTTTGCTGCGCACTTGAGTTGGAAAAGCAATTAACTGCATTTTTTGTATTGTTGTTGTTGATCCCTGTTGGTTTTTTTATAAAAAGTGTTTTAAAACGAAGCAAAAAAAAAAAAAAAAAAAAAAAAAAAATAATGCTGCTTTTCTATGAGAAAACCAACCAGGAGGAGCCGGAGACTCCGCAGGGATGGGAGGCAGACGCTGCTGCTGCCTGGGGACCTCTGGACACGTTGGCTCCGTGGCTGTTGTCCTCCACACGGAAAAGGAGGTAGAAATCTTTCTGGATGCCACCAGCCACACAAAAATCAGGCGGAAAAAGGTGGGGCTGCTGCTCCTCCCTGAGCCTGCCTGGTCCGGAAACCCACGGAGCCGCTGCCTCCTGCAAGCAGGAGGGCTGGGACAGAGCCTGGCTGTGCAAAAGGAAATGTGTTTCTTCTTTTTTATATATATATATATATAAATGAGTTTTTAATTTAAGAGTAAACTGGTTTGGTGTTCACTCGCACAAGTCCCGCTGCTGGGAGAGCCAGAGAACCCTGTGATGTTGCAATAAAGTATTTTAAACAAAAAAAAACCCCAAACGGCTGGAGGGTTTCCCTGTGGCATTCCCAGGGCAGGGCTCGGATCCTGATGGGGATCCCTCGGGAGCTCCAGCCCTGCTTTTCCCAGGATGGCATGGGGAGAGGGTGGGCAGGACCCTGAAGGACACCCGGGGCAGCTCAGGGATGGGGATGGATGAACGTAGAGCCAAACACCTTCCTGCTCCCCTGGAGCAGAGGCAGCACCTTCTTCCCAGCAGGGTGGAGGGTGACGGGCACTGCAGCAGCTCAGGGGGTGGCAGGAGGGTGCCAGGTGCTCTGTGCCAGCCCAGGCTCCATCTTGTGCTCATCAGCCTCTGGCTTCTTTAAAAGAAGATAAAATCAGAAGTCACGGAAGAGGCTGCGGGGTGTGGGGACCTGGCTCCTGCCATCGGAGGTGACAGCAGGAAGCAGCTGCCCTTGGCACAGCTCGCAGGGCGCGGCAGGGGCTCCTCTCCGTGGGCCAAACCTGCAGGGCACAGACCCGGCAGCGGCAGCAGGGCCCAGGGAAGCGCAGCCTCAT
>VXBT01005218.1:29279-50668 GCA_013400235.1 Oriolus oriolus | reverse complement strand
AGAAGAGAAGACTAAGAGGGGATCTCAGAATGCCCATAAACATCTCCAAGGCTGCTGCCAAGACAATGGTGCCAGACCCTTTTCAGTGATGCCTGGTGACAGGACAAGGAGTAATGCCCAAAACTAAAATACAAGTTCCACCTCAGTATCAGGAAGAACTTCTTTACACTGGGGGTGGCAGAACACGGGAACAGATGCCCAGGGAGAGTGTGGAGTCTCTCTCCCTGGCAACAGTCCAAACCCCGCTGGATGTGTTCCTGTGCCCTCTGCTCCAGGTGACTCTGCCTTGTCAGCAGGTTGGACTGGATGATCTTCAGCTGTGAGGTGGGACAGAGTTCCCTAAGCCACCCTCAGCTTCTGCGACATACATTCTGGTGATCGTGTCTCACCAAAAAATACCAAATGGGTCACAAAGTCCTGGCAGATAAGGCAGAAGACTCAAATTCCCTCTCCAGCAAGACCCAGCTGACTATTCACATTGAGAGTCATGAGGACAGTATCTGGTGTCAACTTGCACTACTTTGGGTGGCAGCACTCTTCAGCAATGCTGAAAAAGGCTCAGGTGAAGGTTAGATCATGAAGCACAGTAAGTGTGACTGCTAGAAAAGCTGTCAGCAGTGAAGCCTTCTAACTTTCCCAGCACTTCTGTGAGATTTCTCTCTTTCTCTCTTTTCCCAAGCAAAACTATTATAAACAATTCTAGAAGTTTTTGTAAATTAATTAAGCTTTGTGCAGCTGCAGTTTGTTATCATTCTTGCTTAGAAAAATATTTTAGAATAAGTGTTAGCAGAAGTAACCAATGAATTTGGTAGGTGGCTGACCAGAGGTCCAATAGCCTCTTGACATTTCTATAAACTTCAAACGAGTTAAAAAATATAAGCCGCTTTGTAAAATAATAAAAAACTCCGCTTCACTTTACTCTCTCAGACACTAAACTCTATGTCGTCATTTGGGACTCTTGCGACAAGTAAGAGATGCAGTGGCACTCCAAGAAAATTGGTCTTTCTTTAAAGAATTTGCACCGCAAAAAAAGTACTCAAATACTACATGAAAAGAAGTATCACATTGTTTGTCAACACAGACAAAGAGATTAGGAAACACTACTGGCAACCCACAGCATTAGTTGAGCCCATCTGTTCACTGGGGTGTAGTTTTATGACACAGAATTTTAAATTCATTTTTAACTGTCGTATTTTAACTAATTATTAGAAGATACATTTTGTTGTTCCTTTGGAGACTTGTCTTGTTCAGAGCACTAAACAGATACAGGTAATGCTGTTCTGGCACAAACTTGTAATCTTCCAGAGCTTGATTTTTCCAGTTGAATACTGTCCTTTTACTGCAGAGAGTTCAGGGATACCTGGAATGTCAGTAAAGTGAAATTTGTGTAATATGACCAAATGACTACCTTGGTGACAGGGTCATCCAACTTATGCTTCATCCCACTGTTCACACCCCTGCCAGTGCCACCCAGTTCTGTCAATCTGTTTGCTGCATGCAGCTCTTCTCACAGGCTAATTAGTTTGTTGGCTGTTCAGGAGGAGATCATTTTAACGCTACACATTCATATACACTACACAGCACAGTGAAACCTTGTTCACTCATTAGAGCCCTACTGGTAGTACTAAAATAATTATGATACCACCCACAGAAGAGGTAGCTCACCAACACAGCACTTAAAAGACCACCTGGAAGTGCTGAGGCATGCAAAAGTAATGGGGAAAATATAACTAAACAAGCGTTTTCAAACCCTTAATAAGAAAAATGTTTGTGACTGGTTTGTGTTCTTTAAAATACATAAGTTTTGTCTACACTGCTTTTATTCATCATCCAGTTAAATATATAGTGTGACAAAAAAACCTGACAGTACAAATAAAACTTTCCCCACCACAAGAAATGTATTAATAGGTAGCCCAACCCCCAAATACTTTTCTCCTCTGAGACTAACTCAGGACCATGGTTTTAAAACTAATTAGCAAGGTAACTTTTTTCCTCTTCCCTTAGGAAATCTGCTGTGGTCAATCCAAAAAATATCCAATCCAAAATTCAAATCTAGGCTTCTTGCCAGCCATTACAGGACTAATTCCCACAACAGCCCTGAAAGTTTTAGCCCGAGTCAGCAAGCAACTAAATATATGTTTACAGCTAAAGCACAAGGTGTTATTTGTTGCATGAAAACTTTCCATCATATTGCCCATTCTCAAGAGCTTACAAGACTTCACTAAAAATAGCAAGCTAGCAGCGTAAAACCACACATCATAAAACACATAAAACTACACACAGTAGCACTGTTTGGCTCATTTACGAACTTTTTAGATGAAAGAGCATCAACTTTTCGTTATCCTGACACAGACATACAACAGGAACAGGCTTTTTCACAATAGTTGGTTATAAAATGGCCCAGGTGCACAGGCAGCAGCCCAAACTTGGCCAGTCACTGTGGCCCATACATCTACATGGCCCATAGGCTGGCACACAGCTGAGGTCCCATATGCACATGGCAAGGCCATTGTGGTGCAAGAGCAGGCGAATGACGGAAGTGGGATAAACACCTTCCTAATCCATGGGAAAATCAAGAATCACGGTGGCTTCCTGACCTTGGGCCAGGCCAGAGGATAAAGCCTAAAGCTAACATTAAATTTACACCACTGGAGCACCATGTGAGAGAAAAAGGAGAACAAAAGGATGTGCCCTAAAATGTGCTTTTAGGTGTTCCTTTCACAACAGAGATGCAATCCTCTTTTATATTCATATTGTCATATACACCACTAAATACACCCCGTGGATGCTTCTGGAAATATTCCCAGGAACAGCCATTTCTATTTTATTTGCAGCCACAGGAAAAAGGAAAACACTTCTGAGAGCAAAAAATACCTACCTGCTCTTAATTCACACCTCAAATTCCTCAGGACACCAAAACCACAGTTTTTAACAGTCTGCCTTTAGTTAACAGCTGAATCTGGCTTTCATCTTCATTGAATGAAACTTGGTTAGAAGGTTATCATGAAACTGAACTCATAAATGCCTGGACTACAGCACAGAAATTAAGATACAGCAGGTGGGGCAGTCTGTAGCTCTCGGCAGCAGTCAGTAATCTTCTGCTTAATACTGTTCTGAATCCAGTCTTTACGTGGTCAACTTCTGGTTAACAGAAGAAATTGGCAAATATTTAGCCAATTCAATAAGTTATTACTATATTTAGGTGAAACAGGGTCTTGTGCAGGGCTATCATCACAAAACACTGGCTTCAAAACTGTAACGGCTTGACTTAATTTAACCATAGGCCAGGCATTATTCCCTTCATAATTTTAAGGTAATGTGAAGACCACTCTGTGAATACAGCACTGGTTCCTCTTGCTGAGCACTCCCTGCTCCTCACCTCTGCCAGCAGCAATCCTGCACAAGCCTTTGGAGGGGCAGACAGCACTGCGTCAAGACACTGCCTGCTTTGGATGAAACATCTCAGCCCGGCTTCCATCTCTTTTGTCTGTTTAGGACGGTAATCTCCCAGTTGAAAACACCTCAGATGTGCGGGTGAGTCCCTGCCAAAGAGGCTCTAGAGAGCATGGGCTCAGGGACGTGGAGATGGTTCAGGCAGAGTGAAAATGGCATTGCCCAGCACAGCCTGAACCAGGTGCCCAGCCAGTGTTGAAGGGAAGCAGGCTGTGATGCACTCAGGGACACTGCTTCCCAGGCACTGCAGGGCCAAGAGAGGCTGAACAGCACAGAGCAGCAGGCACTGGCTGCAGGGCACAGTGTTAGAGAGTAAAAAATATCAATTCTACTTTCATATAAAATTTTTTTACTATTTGCCCTTTCTTGATTTAATTTTCAACAACATTTAGCATTTGGTTCTGTTCCTATCTAAGACGTTAATGGCTATTCCAAGACTTTATTGCAGACAAACAGAAGAAATTATTACTGGAAACCTGAGCCAGGAAACAGTGAAAGTTAAGGGAAGTATGGCACTCTAATGCTTTACAGGCAAACAGCACAACAGGGTAAATTTTATACATGGCAAATCCAATCTGCTGTGTCTTTCACTCACCGTTTGATGACTTCGGTCACAGTAGCGCAGTCCAAAGTAATCTATTTCCACCAGGTTTAAGTGACGAAATACGTAGCCCAGGACAACCGAACCTTTCGTTGACTTCTGTGGGAAAGAATTTACAGAGCCTATTCACAAAGATGCTCTGCCTTTGTCAGCTATGTGCAGTGGCATTCATGCATTCAATTAGCTTTGTCCAAAAAAGAAAAATGAGGCAGTTCCCAGTGCCTTTAACAAAAATTTCAGCAGTACAGATAAAAATATTTTACACCTATTAAACAATAATTCTGTAAAATACTATTAGGAAGCTGGCAACGTAGTAGTTACACAATACCAAAAGAAAAACAAATAAACAAACAAACAAACAAACAAAAACCCCACAGTTCTGGTGAACATAGCATTTTTCAAATCACACTTGCCCTTCCAGTACAGACCTGTCACTCAATCTCTGACAGTGGAGATCAGGAGGCAAAACTGCCCTTAAGACCTAAATTATACATCATTAACTTCTCTGTTACTAATCTTTGTAAAGAAGGTTAGGTTTTATTTGTTTTCTTGTAAAATATTTTTGATAGTAGAAGGGGGAGCAGTCCAAAACCCTGAATTGAAATAATCCCTCTCTTTTCTTGAATAGCACTTCATTAAGTGTCTACGACAGTATTTGCAAACAATGCTGGGGACAATATTGCAAACAACATTGTGCTGTTGAGAATGCTCTATAAAAAGCTCACTTCCACCTGAATGCCTCGTATTTGTCGCTTCGCCTGGCAGCCAACAACAAACAGATGAGGAAGATGGAGAGTAATTACACAAAATGATCCCCCCTCAGAATCAATTAGAGCCTTTGACTACTACAGTCCTAAATTCCACAAGAAAATATGGACATAACTCACAATTAGGTTTTGCTTAACTGCTTCATATTTTATAAACTACTAGACTATAGTAAAATCACCACAGAGAAAAAAAAACAGAAGGTGGAAGCTGTGGGATATTGTTTGCGCTATTTCCCTTTCTAGCCTACGAACAAATAATTTCAAAATTAAAATGGCAAAAAAAAGCATTAAAATTATACTGATTTTAAAATCCTTTAATTTAGCTCTGCTGGTGAAGTCTCAATCACATCACAGTGGTGAAGATCTACTTTTTTTTCAGCAGGTGCATTTGGTCAGGATTCGTATCTAATCCCATGAGCAGGGACAATACAACAATTTGAGGTGGCCACTCACACACTAAGCAAGCCATGACAAGGGAAACACCTCTGGTAGGCTGGAAATTGCACATCCATGCTATTCACCAGATTTACTATAAATTTGCTTAAAGCAGGAGATGTACTTGAATGGTTCTCTTTGTCTAAATCCATCATACTGGTTGTTTACATCAAGCGACTGCAATTACACATTCCCTCAGTGTGTACAGTGAGCCTTAATGATCAGCCACAAAACAGAGGGCAATCTGGGGGAAAACATGATTAACGTAAGCAGAAACTCACTAAATCTCAATTTATCAAGTTGGATAAAGCAGAGCAATATAGTGATTTTATCATCAGTTTCATCAACAAGAAACTGAACTCAGGTCGTAAGAACAAGGCAAGAAAAGCTATGGAGTGACTATCAGGAGCACTGCAGCAAAAAGACAAAACAAAACAAAACACACCTAAAAAATACTTAAAATACAGGTTTGATTACTAGACAGTAGGGATTTAAGACTGAAGTAGTAATTGTCCTTGCTCGTTTTATTTTTAGATTAGTTATTTTTCAAAAGAAGCAGAGGAGACATCCCACTAAAATGGACATGGTTATCTCGTCATTCGTGTCATGGACTTGATGATCCTGATAGGCCCCTTCCAACTGGCATGTTCTGTGATTCTCTGCCATGTAAGGCAAATTACCTTCACCACTGTAGCTGTTTCCATTATCATTTAAACAGTACAAAAATGTTTCAGGAACCTAGGACTGGACAGGCATCTTTAGAAACAGACACAAGAAAAGTTCAAAATAAACAAGCAGCCCTGACTCCAAATGACCCAAGCAGATAAATGATGGCAACGCTTCCAGATGGGCACTAAACATTCAGAGAACGTTTTAGGCTAAAGGATCTCCACCATCAGCCACTCGGAGTCAATGGCTTTTGACATGGTTCACCACAGTGAGGCCAGTAAACCTTTGCAGAAGGTATAAAAAGGGTTGCCTGCACCATGGCTCACAGGATACATCGAGTGGTGCCCATCCAAGCCTTGCTCAGCTTCTGTGGTCATGCAAAGCTCAAATCTGTTTGCCTTCAATGAGCTCTCCACTCCTTGTCCGACCAGTACCGTTATTCACAACATCGGCTGGTTTTATTGGCACACTATGAAATACTGATTGAGCCACCAAGATGAAGATGTCAGTTTCCCATTCCAGCACCTTACAATAATAGTACACAATCCTGGGAGTAATCAAAGAAGCTTAAGCCTTACAGGAGTTGAACTTCCATGACTCTGCACCAGTTTAGAATACAACTACCCTTCTTGGCTGGAAGTGTTCTGCTTCATAAGCTGAGGACTGCACAAAGAGTTTTTGGGACAGCTTTCCTTCCATGGACACTAAAACTGGTGTGTTATTCCCAAGAAACACACATATTTCAGACCTGGTTTGGTTGAAATTAAAGCCTCCTTTCTTTCCTTTCAGAGATAAAAGACTTTTTAACTACTTTTTACTTATACTGCTGGGCAGAGAGAAAACATAAATACCTGTTCATTTATTCTCTTTTGATGCAGCTCAGTTAACACCTCAATAATTGCAGGTCCTGCAGAAACAGGTGGTCTGGCTGTGAGGAAAGGATGAGCAAAACCATCCAGTTTACAACAGCTGGGGGCTCTCCACCTCTACAGCAGCAAGATGCTCAGTGCTTTGGTTACCCTTAGCCAAAACAGACTGCGTGTTGTAGTCGCCACAGCCCTCTTTGCCAGTCCCTTTCACATCTTTCAGCAAAGCCTGCATGAACACAAAGAAGTGCTTTGCAAGGGAACAGCCAGGATGTGAGCCAGGACCTATCCTCACACCCTCCTAACCTCAGCTTCCTTAACCTCGTATTTTCCCAGCACTGGGGAGCACTTTCCAGGTAAAATACCGACCCTTGGAAAAACCACCACAGCCTCATTTTCAATTGAAGTTCTCATTTTTAGCCACATGATTTCAGGGCTTCATGAAAGTAATCTGCGTCTTCAAGATGAGTCAAGAAAGCAGTTTTGCTGATGAATCCCTCAGTAACTACCTCTCAGTCCTGAAACACATTTTTACCGCACTTGTACAAAGTTTTGCAAACTAAGAGAAGCCATCTTATTTCCCCTGGTAAAATTACAGGAAAATTCAGCAAAGCTGGAAACCAAAACTATCAAAGACGTTGACAGGATTACATTCACATCATATGGCATTGCAAAAATTACGTAATCTGCCTTGCATTAAACTCAGACTTGCGAAAGGTTTGCATTCTTTGGGGTAAACCCAAGTACATTTGAAAATATCATCAGCAATGCTTTAAAGAGAGAACAAAGAATTGTTTCAATGAGTCATAACATCTTGCTTTACATGTTAGCACTGTGGCTTCATAAACCAGAAAGGCAGGTTTATACTGGCTAAAGAAAATGACAGCCAGAACATTCAGAAGGCGGATTTAATTGTAGTTTTCTTAATCAAACAGAAATTATTCTCTTAAAAGCAGTACATACAGTACTGTGTTTTAACATATTCACATTACTCTATATTTAGACACCAGAAATTCTTATCTTTCACACAGCTCACTGCTTTTTCGGTCCAGTGAGGTTTTGCTTGATGGGTATTTTTAAATTTTCTCTCTTGTGTTGTACAGAGCAGTGGAGGCCAAATCAGAACTATTACTGACATTAGCTGAATTTAAAGACAAAATCTCTGCCCCAGTATGATGCTAGTCCCTCTCTTGAAGGAAAAGTGCTATAGGGTAGTGAAGCCTCGTGTTACTAGAATAGAGTGTAAAGCACTGTCTCTTTTAGTTCAAGCAGACACCATGAAGCGTTTTTTTTCTTTGAAAGTAATTCAGTCCACACACTCTGCTCCTTACAACCCCAAAAAAGCTAAGGAAGATGCAGAAGAATTCATGAGCCTTTGCCCAACAAAAAGGCTTAGAACTTTGGTTGAATATAACCTTTGCCTTTTGAGATGCCTTCCCCCATCAGAGAGTCCACCCTGATGCAGCATCCTGAGAGACCAAATTGCAGTATTTGCCCTAGGTAAAGGTTTCTAAAGAGAGATTAAAATTATGCACAAAGGCAGCACACAGTCATACATAAGAGCGAGCAGATATAGAGCAGAAATAGGTGTCTCCAAATAGCATTTTCTCACTTTTCTTATCGGCCTATTCTTCCCCCTTACCTCAAGCTCAGGAAAGACTAGACATCACTGCAGTTTTTCACCACCTTCCCCTGACAAAAGCAGCAAGGCATGAAGCTCTGAAATCAAAGTTCTCGGTTTTTAACAACATCAAATAAGGACCCCTGTTCCACAAGGCAGTGTGCCACCCAGGCCTCAATTTGCATACCACATGTTCAAGCAGAGAAAAGTCTTTAAATTAAAAATGCTAAGCATTTACAAATATTCACCTAGACAAAACAGCTTAACCTTAATTTCCAGAATGCATGTCCAAACAGAGAAGAATTTACATTAGTGTTGTTTTATACGTGCAAGGCATTCCCCAGCACAGTCATAGAACAGAAGTAAATACTTTCAGGAACTGAGAATTTAACAAATACAAATGAAACATCACAGGCTGCCCTAACTATACATCATTAAAATGAACCAGCCAAAATGTACTAATCTATGTACTAATACAAGCCTCTCTGCTTGTATTTCACTGGCAGCAGACATGCCAGCCTCTTTTCAGAGGTTTTTGTCTGAGAACTCCTCGGATTTATGGACACAGGCACAGACCTCCCTATCACTGTTCCCAAGAACTTGACACGGTGTCTGACCTGCCTGGATATAACAGGTGACACTGAATTCTAAGTGCTGCACATTAAGATACCTGTAGACTAGTTTAGCTTTCACTAGTGGTCAATCCACTGCATTCCAGTCAGAAAAAGCTATTCTAGAAAAAATATCTGAAGATGCACCATATTTTTCTGGCTTTGCAATTACTGTATCTGTCACAAATTTATCTGCTCAGGAGCAAACTCCTTAAGTCCACTCCTAGGAGCGTGGACTCCAGCCAGTTAAACATCTCCCCTTGTAACTACTGGCTGGAGTGCACTTTGAGGCACTGTCACAGATAGACGTAAACTGATTCTCTTTACTCTGCAACACAGAAGAAAAAAAGGTAAAGAAATGATACTTTAAAAATGTTTGGCTTATGGGAAATTAATTCAGTTCAGCGGGGTCCTTTTTGGTGAGAAGATATAAGCAAGTATATTTATATTTACATGGTGTAGCAACGCAATTGGTACCTGCACTCACATTAAAAGGAATGCTCTAAGCAGGAATCAAAGTCCCGTGAAGACAACAAAGGGCAAGCAGAGCAAGCAAATAAATAACGGGAAGACAACTAAATTTTGGAAATGTAATTAAATACCTACTAGTGCTTTAAAATTGATCTCTCCTCTGCAATGAATGATATTTTACAAAATGGCAGCAATTAATTCTGTGTAGAGGAATTCTAGCCTTATAAATTTTATTTTAAAATCTACTCACTAATCTGTCCCCTGATATTATCCAGTTCATTAGCATCTACATTCAGCATATGACAGATGAGGTAAGGTACCAACAATAACGCATTTCAAGTTTTCCCAGAAAAGAGCTTTTCTGAAGAACTGAATACCAATGAGCATTTCCATCATTCTCATGTACTTTGAATAATTCTACACCTAAGAAAGGAGCTATGACAATAACAATGAAATTTGAAAATACAGCATACAACCACTCATTGGGAATGGTGAAGATGTAGGTTACTGTTGGTTTTCCACTTTTTGAAAATGTTTCTCACACTCAGCTGTGTGACCTGGTGAACCTCTTGTCAGGAGAGGGCCCTTTACTCTGGAAGGTGAGCAATCCATGGTAGAGCACTTAGTGGAAGTGTTGCCCTGGCAGAGAAAGGATGCTATACTTACTTTTGGCACATTCATTCTAAATAAAGTAAGCAACCCCTGTTTTCTAGGTAATTTTCATGACATGGTTTCTGCAAATTTTTTCCCAGTCATTGAAGTCTTTTCTTTCTTGAAACCTTTCTCATATAAACTTGCTGCAATTTTAAAAGTCTATTTTTGCTGTTGGTCATTTTGGCATTCTTGATTTCTGTTTTGTCCCCTTTTCAGTTCTTTTGTCTTATTTCTTTTGTCTTTTGTCTTCCTTTATTTCTTATGCTTTATTATGGCAATATTCCTCACGTTAGTTCTGTCAACATACATACAAAATATCAGTTGAGGAATAAATACATAGGTATAATCTTTTTTGTATCAGTCATCTAGTCCTGGTATGTTTGGTTCTATTTCTCCTATTTGTGATTTTGTGATTTCTGCCTTTGTGCTGAAGGGAGGCACTTGAGGCACCAAAGCCTCAGTTCTAACACATTTTCCTACAGTCATCCATTTAAACACCTCTTTCTCTTTTAAATCAGGTGTTCCACGCATTTTCATGGAGCATATTAAACTCACTATGCACAGCAGTTTTAGAGCACAGGGACTTAAAATTCAAGTATGTCACTTGCTTTGCTTAACTGCTTTAAGTGCAAGGCTGACACGGGCGAGTGTCAGTAAAGAGTTGAACTCTGAAAGGCTTTCAGAAACAGAAAATGTTAGAAATTAAAGACTAGACACTCATTCTGTCAAACTGCTCAGGGATTTTACTATTACTGCAGCTGTTAAACAAAGAAGTAGTGAAGTTATAGTCTTGTTATAAGAGGTTGGCTCAAAGTATTAGCTGGTATAATGGTGAGAAGGTTTTTTGTGTTAGATTGTTTGGGACGTTTTTAGGAGCAAGAAGAATGGGAAGGAGAAAAGGTCAGTATAAATCTTGCAAATCCTTTATTTTGCCATTTTTCATTCAGAATGAATAGCTGTACTGTCACAGCTGAGCATACCTGCAGAAGCTTGTGTGTACAGAGCTCCACGAGACTGAGCAAAAAACAAACCACCTTCTCATATGCTGTCACTCCCACAGCAAAGCCCAGATTTGGTGCCCTCCTTACCACCTGCTCCCAGCCTTGTTAACCTCTTTGCCTTCAAGTTGGTTCCTCTTTTCTTAGGATAATTATTTCTGCTACTCTCCGACTTTTACTTGTGTCATCACCCCCATTCTTCTTCCCCCTCCTTTAGTCTCCACTTCATTTCTCAAAGTCTTTTCAGTGTTCTGGTCATGAAGTCAGCAACTTATGATGGTAATTCCCAAGCAAATTCCCAATTTCTTTTTTAACCCTTTCTTTCCAAAGCCCCATGTTCAAGAGTAAGGGCTACAACATATAGAACATAGAGGCTTAAATCTCCATCTTCAAGTCTATTCACACCTTAGAAACCTCTATCAAGCTCAGTTACAAGAAAAATTTAGTAATTTCTTATATTTTCCCTCCTCAAAAGCAATGGTGTTAGCATGATTTTGTTTATCATTTAATTCCATTAATTGAACTGTCTCATTATCAGTCGAGATATTACAAGAGCAAAGGCAACAAGAAAGACAGTGGAACCTTCTCAGATGCAAAACTAATGGAAAAGACAAAGAGAGGATATATTTCTTGAAAGGACAGAGACACTTTTTATCCCTAGCTCTGGCATGGGTGAATCAGGGAAGAAAGAGAGGGGGAAATACAAAACAAAAATAGTAGCTCTCTCCATTCCACAAGCCTTTCGAATCACACAGATCTTTGGAACTTTCCTCTTCCACCACAAACCTGTGGGAGTCCTGCCCCAGCACAGGGCCACTCACATCCCAAAAAGCTTTTCCCAAACATTTTATCATTTTTAATATTTAAAAGTTCAGTTATCATTTCTAATATTTAAGAAGTTCAGTTTCTCATTTGGGCTGACACCACCAAGTTAGTTACCTCTGCAGTGCTGACAGACAGAAGGCAAAGGAATACATGAATTACCCTGAAAAACGCATGTACATTTTCTGTACATCTTTGCCGTCGTGCTTCCCAGAAAACTGATTTCATTCTCCTGGAAACTTAATTCTCATTTAAATTTCTCAAAATAAACATCTGTAATGTCACATTTTAAAAAAAATGAAAATTGACAATTTTTAATTTTTTTTAAAAAAATATTGAAGACTGACATTTTCTCATTTTTTGTTTCAAAGACATTTCTCATTAGAGCAATGGAGGATAAACTGCAAATATTTTTGTTCTACAAATAGTTTTCCAGATATCTTCATTGGCAAAAGCCACACACCCACCAAAAAAAAAAAAAAAGCAGTCAACATGTTTGCACAAGGACAAGAATAAGTTACCTATTAACAGGGCATAATGGCTGCTAATGGGGAACTCTATACACCTGCATTCTCTCCTTCCCTTTCTAAAGTTTCTGGCTGTCCTGAAGAGATGCTATCCAGTGCCACACACTGCATGGGCTCATATTACCATTTCACTGGTGCTGGGCTGCATTCAGCTTTAACAGGCTTGACTGGAAAAAAAAAAACCCAACATAAAAGCCCCTGCATGGGAAAGGAAGGACGCTCAGGGAGCGGCGGCAGCAGAGGGGGATGAAAAGGAGGTATCCATCACAGCTCCCAGCTCCTTGTCACCCTCTGACTAGTGCTGCCTGGCCCCTCACACCCACACTCACAGCGAGAGCGCCTCATTCAGCTGTCAGTCAATTCCCGAATCATTCAGCTGTCAATCAGTTCCCGAACCACTGCAGATTCCAGCCCTGCATATTCAGACAAAACACAATCCAAGCCAGACTTTTTTTTTTTGTAGAATGATACCCCTGCACATAAATAAACACAAAACGCAAGTGTTAAGTTAAAACCGCGACACATATAATTTAAATGGAAAGCACCGATGGAGCCTGCAAACCATTAATTCATTCTTTTGTGCGTATGTGGCAGTGTGACCATCAATTCCCCTCCCCCCGCAATTCACACAGGACTATCACTGTCTTCTCCCTGGCATCACTGCTCATCCCTGCCTGCCAGTCCTGTGCTCCTTAATTAGATCTACCCCTCGTGTAACCCAGGGGTTATTGTGTGCCTTCCCGAAGCACTTCCCAGTTCCTTGCCCTTTCCCACATGCTGCCTCGTTCCACAGAGCACTGACAGCACCCTCCATGCTCACACCCCCTGTCACAGACACTGTGGCTTCCCCCAGCCAGACATCCTCACTGGCTCCTGCGTATTGCACTGAATCCTCTCCCCACCACTTCGACCCACCTCCAATCCATTTCTTCACCCTCTCCTGCCGACTTTGCCTTTGTCCCTACGTGAATCAAGACAGGAAATTTCTCCAAACTCGTGTATTGTGGGACAGGTAATGCAGAGACACATCTGACAGCTCCAAATGCAATGTTTTCAGTTTTGGTGCCCAAACTCAAGCACCAGAAATACCAGGACCTGATAGGGCCAGTGTGAGATAGCATCCTTACAGGCTTCACTGATAATGTCTGAGGAAATCTCTCCTGAGAGATTCCAGCATCTTAAATGGCCTTATTGTAGGCATATCTTAAAAAAAAAAAACAGAGAACAACACATCTCTGCTGTGGCAACCATGCTGACAGCAATTACAGTCTTTGCTTCAAGAGCTTCTCAGACAAAAGTTGCCTGGTTTTCTTTGACAGCCATTTTTCTTCCTTGTTTTACTCTTGGAAATAGCTAAACTGATTTGAACAAAACTGTGAAATTCTTCACAGAGAGTGAAAGCTGATGAGTAGAAAACCTACAAACAGAACAACCAACTCCAGGAGGGCTAACCACCCTCTCCCTTGCACCTTCCCTTCAGGAAAGTCCCACAAGTTTCTCACACTATTTGCAGCTATTTCCTCAGAGATTTCATTAAAATGTTAGTATTGCTCCGAACAAGTTCTTGGGCAAGGAACTGTAGGGATAACACATCTATTTCCGTATGAAAAGGTAATGCATAAGGCATTCTGTGTAGTTTTAAGGGAAACTATAGCATATTTTAGTGAGATTTTCTTTCCCTGTGACCTCCATTCTTTTTCCCTTTCAGCATTTAAACCTCTCAAGTAGTGACTTGATGTTAATCACAGTGATTCAGGCAAGGACACTACTTTCTCACTGCTTAGTCTTCACTGGATCCCTAAAATGGGTAGTATATTTTGAAGTGCCTTTATATGATATGGAAATGATATGAAGTGCCTTTATATGATATGATGTAATATAGAAAACTGCACAAACCAGAGAACACAATTGCATGTTCACATACTCATCAATAAAATTACCACAATATCTTTATTCTTAAGAGATGGCTGTTGGGGAAAGATGTTTTTGACATGAGGCTACAAACCAAGTAACTGCTATGCCTTGATTTGAAACCTGTTCCTGCAGAAGGTTTTTATTCTTTGATATGTAACATTCAAGAAACTGAACATCTTATACATGGTATAATATGATATGTATGATATGTACTTATATGAGAGTTATATTTTCATACATGGTGGCTGCTTACCTACATTAACAAGAATATTCCATATAATGAAAAAAAAAAAACCAACCACCCACCTTAATTAGCATCTCTACAATACATCTCCATGAAGGAGAATATAAAGCAATTATACAGATGTGCAAATCTGGATTAATTTCTTTACTCTCAGCTGATAGGCAGATTAGTGATAGGCATAGCATAAAGATTGATACACAAACATGGCACACCTAATTTTGCAGAACCAGATCCTTCTTTCTTTACATTTAGTACAAAACTAACAAATATGTCTGTTGATTAACAAAAGTTGCAGAGATGTAAGCAGTTAACCCCTTAATGCTCACAGTCTAAGTATTGTGACTCCACTGAAAAAGGCATCATTGCAGCATCTCCAGTATCAGACTCAAGAGGTTAGTTAATTAAATGCCCCAGGCATGCCACCCTTTCCTACCTGCTGTACTCTATGAGTCCACTTACACATCTCAAGCAAGAAGAAAAACAGTTTTCAATACAGCTTCCTGACTATAGACATGAAATCACAAACATATTTCACATTACGGAAAAAAGGAGTTGATTATTACCAGAAGACAAAAAAATCTGTTGAGAATCCACCAGTGATGTGAAAACAACTTATTCAGATTTAAGTAAATGTGAAATTTATTACTAATTTTTACGGCAGAGAAATTTAGATTAATAAGTAAGATTTTAAGTCTTCAGCCTAAAATTTGCTTGCAGTGGATCTACTGGACTCAGGACCTTAATCACCTTTCTTTGGACCTAAACAGCACACAGGTCCCAGCTACCTCCCAATATCAGAGTAAAAAACTGATGATTGCAATAAAAGCAAAATAAACTACAAAACTGAAGGCTAATTGTAAAAACTTTTCTCTTTAAATCCCAAGCTTGCAGGCAAGCCACCAGTGGATTGTCAGGAGTCTCCAACAGAGAATCTCCAGTTCTGTTACAGCTGTACCCTGCCACAGAGCACTGGATGAACCTCAATCAATCATGTTTTAAAGTTAATTATTTTAAAATACTGCATATGCCCAACACAATTCTTTCACTGCAGGCAAGTCATGACATGGTTCTGCAGACTAGACCATTAAATTTCAAATAGAAGATGACTACTTTCATTTTTAACTTGCTCAAAATGTACTTGGTTATATCCAAAACCTGAAGCCAAAATTACTTATCTCTGATCTGTGTTGAATACAAGACTTTTGGCAGCAAAACATTTGTTTACAGTAAATATAGCTTATTGGGTGATTTGGACAAAATCCTATTCACACTGAAATCCAAAAGAAAAAAAAAAAACAACAAACCCAAACCAAAACTTTAGTTTGAAGACAGGAGGTTCACACCCTTCAGTTTTGAACTGATTGGCTGAGGATAAAATAATGTGGTTTGCTTAGAGTACAGCCAGCAGCATATTCAGCAAATAAAGTAATAGCCCCTAGGCTTCCCCTTTCATTTCAGTCAAGAGGCACCATTCTGTAAATTTTTAAGGTCTGCCACTTCATGGGGACCTCAGCCATGCCCATACTCATTACCGTGGCAATGTGCTGCTGAAAGAGATATACCAAAGTAGTGCTTCTTGAAGTCCTGTGGCACAGTCAGTGACTCTCATTTTCCAGAATTAATTGTGACTAAGAACCCTTCTTTGTAAAATATAAGGTTTTAATTTTTGCATCTTTTTTTTTCCTGGTGATATGAACTCCTGCTCACAAAACTTCTCTGCTGACAATAACCACATCAGGACTGTTACATGAGACAACCCAAAACATATTAGAATATACATCTCTTTCTATGCACATGTTACAATACTTATGTAAAATGATTTTTTAATAACTGTATTTGTTTAGAAGTGAAGGAGGCTGTTTTATTATTTAAAGCATCCCCCAAAATACTGATGCTTCCCAGCCAAGGTGAGATTTGAAACTTCATCCCAGGTACCTAATAAAAGGAACACGGACAGTAAAATTGAAAGACTGTCTCTTTCCACTAAGAGGTGCAGTTCTATATGAGTCAAGGTAGGTTTCAGTAAATCTTTTCCACCATAAAAGTCTAAACCAAACATTTTATTTCCTAACAGGTGTTAGCCCAGTACCCACCACATTAAAGATTCATGCCAGCACTGTTTCTCCCAGGCTCTGCTCCTCAGCCCCCAGGTTGTACTACAATGTCTCAGCCATGACTAAGGACCAAGGCATTCATTTATTTTCCCTATTAGTTCTGTCTGAAATACCCACATAACAAATGTCTTCAAGGACAGTCTCATCCAACTTCCCAGCTGTAACAAATCCAGCAGCTCTCACCAAGATGCCAAAGGTGCTTGACATCCCCAGCCCTTTGCTGAAGAGAGGGTGGATGCTGGCCTACACAGCTGCTCCTGGGAGCATAACTCATCTGGTTTCAATGAAAACAAACCAGGATAGCACAGATCTCTCAGTTAAACTTCACAAATCGAATGGATTTTGACTTGCCATAGCCTGCTGATGTCTCAGTCAGAAACCTGCTGGGAATTTTAGGCAGGTATCAAACGAGTATGGAAATGAACACGTCCCCCGGACTGCAGAAACTGCACTGGAGTAGTGATCAGTTATCCCAGCCACAGCACAGAGCTCAAGGGCGTTTGGTATATCCAGTTATGCAAAACAGATGAGATTTTAACAGGAAATTGGCCAACTCCCAGACATAGTTACGCTGTTAAAATACATAGCTTACCTCTAGATTGGGCCTGGGAGGACTACAACACTGTGCCAGTGATGCACATGGCATTCATCCAGTTAATTAAGGAGGAGTAATGCCAGTGGCTTTGACACTTCCAAGGCCAAACCTGGACCTGCTGCCATGCAGCACTCCACCAAAGTCAGTGACTGAGGTCTTTCCTGGATGAGTGGACAGCACTACCCCAGTATCTTCCCTCTATTCCAATACAAATTCTAATAAAAAGTAAAACCACAGAACAGGCAACAAATCAATACTGATAGAAGGGTAATCAAAGATTATCCAGGCTAACTAAGAAAATATGGAAAATACATAAGTTGGATGATGAAGGGTTGCCTAGTCCTATGCATCCTCATTTCCTCTCAGAGTGAAGTAGTTCTCACTTCTTTACAGGCAAACCACTCACTCCTTTACAGTTGTCTGGCAGCTTCTATAAACTCTGCTATTACCTAGCTGTCACTCCCTGCCGCAAGAGCAAAAACTTCTCCTGTGAACACTGAGAAGAAAGGTGACACTGCCTCCATTAGAGAATCACAGAAAAGTCTAAGTTGGAAAAGACCTTTGTGATGACTGAGACCAACTACTGACCCAGCACAGCCAAATCCATGACACTGAACCATGTCCCTAAGTGCCACATGTCCACATCTTCTAAATACTTCCAGGGTGGTAACTTAAACGTTTTCCTGGGCAGCCTGTTTCAGTGTTGGACAACCCCCTCCATAAAGAAATTTTCCCTATTATCCAGTATAAAACTCCCCAGCACTACTTGAGGCCATTTCCTCTGTCCTGTCACTTGTTAAAGGGACAAGCAACCAATGCTCTCCTACCAGATGGTTGTAGAGCAATAAGGTCTTCCCCTTATTCTCCTTTTCTCCAGACTAAAAAACCCCTCTCATCAGACTTGTTCTCCGGACCCTTTCCCAGCTCCCAGAGACATCATTTCCTCTGTCCTGTCACTTGTTAAAGGGACAAGCAACCAATGCTCTCCTACCAGATGGTTGTAGAGCAATAAGGTCTTCCCCTTATTCTCCTTTTCTCCAGACTAAAAAACCCCTCTCATCAGACTTGTTCTCCGGACCCTTTCCCAGCTCCCAGAGACATTTCCCTTCTCTGGATATGCTCCAGCACCTCAGTCACTTTCTAGTTGTGAGGGACTCAAAGCTGAACTCAGGATTTGAATACTACCATAGTCTGAAATAAGCTGCAGACATTTCCTCAAGAAAGGCAGTTGATGGATTTGGGCGTCTCACATTTTGACACAGAAGCAGCACAGCATGAAAATCAAGTGCAGGCAATTGAAAGCAAGTCAAATAAGAGAAACCATCAGCCCCACTTGCACAGCTAGACTGAGAATTGTCCATGAAGGCTGCCAAGGAACACATTTTGCTCAATTCAGAGTTGTTGGTTGAAGCAGAAATAACATTACAGTTTTGCTAGATGAGGAGAACTCATCTGTTATCCCATTCAGAGCTGCAATAACGCAAACAACACCGGAGCTTCTGTCTTGGATAGGGGGACAATTATCACTTAGGTCAGATTATTTGGCTAATAATGTTTGGAGATGAGATAGCAGTTTCTCATTACTGTACCCTGGAGGTAATGCTTTATGTATGCCTTCTGTATCACTCTACTTTAATCTATTGCTACAGGACTAAAACTTGGTTTAAAAAAAGCCCTAGCAACTAGCAAGAACAAAACCATTCCATGTTTTTACAGAAACTAGACTACACCTAGCAGTAAAGGTAAGAAGGCAAAATTATGTTAATATTCAAGAACTGAGAAGTTTGCACATTTGTATTGGCCTCCCTTTGTCCAGAAGTATTTTTAGTAGTATTAAAGCTCTTCCTGATCTCATAGCAAAGTCATCTCTGTACTTATTCCCACAATAAGAATCAAATTTTTTCCATTTTTCACCTCCATATTTGCAAGCACGATCATGCATCCTTTCTGTTATAAGAAACTAAATGCTCTTTACCAAAATGCTTACTTGTATATCTATCTGCTTCTTGTTTTTTGCATAAATCCACTAAAATTAATACAGCTGAGATATGCCCAAGGAAACGTCAGCATTTTATTCCTAAACCTAATATCAACACACAGTATCAAGATCCAAGTAGCTAAAACAGGTTAATTACCAAAATCCTACTGAAGAAGCCTACACTTCAAATATACACCAGTGAATCTTGCAGTCATTTTGCAGCTCCTTCTTTCAAGTTAGAAGTACAAAAAAAAAATTACAATCCTAGTCATGAAACCCAGTTTTAAGTTATTTCCCTAGAGATCATAACTGCATTGCACATTGAACAATGGGGAAAAAAAAGTCTCCATCTGGTTAATTTTATGAGTGCAACAAGTTTTAGAGACTCAAGACTTTTCAGTATCTTTAGCTGATACAAGTAGAAGAGCCTCAGTTGGGTTCACAGGGCAATTCACAAGACCTGTAAACAGCCAATGTTCAAACAACTGTAACAAAGCAGTTGGCTGCACCATTCCAGGTGACAAAACTGAAGGAAATGTTTGAGTAAGTTAGATGCACAGCTGTTGAAAGTCAAAGACATTGTTGGCTCACCAAACAGCAGAATATTGTAGGCCTTACTACGTTCCCCTATACAATGTTTGCTCTCACATCTGTCACAAAGGAGAAAAGGTGTGCAACTCCACTGTCAAAACCAAGTGGCGTAAGTAGGCTCCAAATACCTCACTGTTTGACAAGTCAGCTGGTGACATGGCTGTTTTGACAGCACTCAACTCATTGTGTCCTAATACTGCATCCACTGCACAAGCAAGATACTATTCAGAACAACTGTATTTCACAGAAGGGTTTATATAAGCCTTTTATATATATATATATATATGTATATAAATGTTATATATATATATATAACATTTACCAAATTAAGCACAAATTTAAGACCTAACAAACAAATTGGGAAGTTTAAGATTTCTGTGTTATGGAAAAGGCAATTTTTGGAGTCCAGTTATTTCAGTAGTTTACTTGAGAAACAGATGCTCATTTAAAACAGCAAGCAGAATACACTGCCACTAGGAGTATCAAGAGGGCAAATATTTCCTTTAAGTCATTTCATAGCCATTATAATACCTATTTTTGCCTGCTCTCAGAAGACAGACCCAAAGAAGATAAGATCAGTTGCAGTTATCTGGCATATTCACACTCCTACCATCCTGGGAAAGTTCTGGGCTAATTAGGATCAGAAGTTACACATCAAAAGTCTTGTTAATTTATAGTCATCATATCTAGACAGGGATGAAATACAACTCTTTTTTATATTGTTTATGGACCAACATGAGAAAAGTCATGGCTATTCCTGACTCTCTCCTGCTTGCCTGAGTTGTATCACATCGATTAAAGCCTCCTTTCTATAAAAATGTGAGTTCATCCAAGTTCCATAAAGAGATAAACTGGGATAAAGTTCTGCAGAGGGCTGCAAAGGTGGCTGGTGGGGAGCAGCACATGGACAAACAAGTATCCAGGAGAACTTATCTACATTGCAGAGAAGACATGGGAGGATGTATTTACAGCTAGAAACAACGGAGCCAGACTCTCATGAAAGATGCACAGTAAGAAAATGAAATGATCACAAGATGCAGCAAAGGAAATCCCTCACTGGAAAGGGAGTAAGTGCAGAAACAGGCTGCCCCCAGGTTACAGAGCTTCTGCCATTAGAGAGACTCAAAACTCATCTGGGAAAGTTCCTGCTCTAAGTTGGAAGGAAGATAAACTACATGACCTCAAGACGTTCCTTCCAGCTTTAATGATCCTATCACACAACACAGCCCATGGAAGAGAGCCAATTAATGCTGCATCACTTTATCTGCATTTGTCTGAAATTAGACTTCAGTGTGAATACACGGAAATAGTAGTCTGGGGTAAGGATGCCCATATCCCTGGCTTCCAAGGATGTTGTAAGAAACCTTTCTCATGCAGAAAATATTAAAAGAAACTTATTCAACTGATTCAACTATAAAAATGGGGGGGGGGGGGGGGGGAGGGGGGGGGGGTGTAGAG
>VXBT01005218.1:0-29236 GCA_013400235.1 Oriolus oriolus | reverse complement strand
GCTTGTGCAGATCTGTAGTCAACAGGTATTATCAGTACTTTTCTATTGAACAGGTTATAAACAGGTTACTGTTCCAAGACAACAGAATATTGTTTAGCCAAAAGCTACTCACTTTTAACTTCAAAAATATTTTGAAAGTATAAATACAGAAACTGAAAGATATTTTTATGTAATTGTGACAGCACATGATTAATTCACAGCGGACACTCTCATAATGACTATTCCCACAAAAATAATTTATGTTCATTTTTATAAGGCTTATGTTTTTATAAGAGGATAGCAGGAGTTAAAAGAAGTTACACAAATCTCTTAGATATTAACTACAACTCTTAACTGCAGTGAGATATTCCAGTGTTAACCATCAAGTCAGCTTAACATTAAAAGTAAACACGCCAGAAGATAGGTTATACATAAAGTCAATAACACAATTCAGCTCTGTTTACCTATGGCAAAATTTCCAGAAATGCTGCCTCTGAGGAGTTTCTAAAGAGAATAGTTAGAAACTCGAAGCCAGCAGCGCTTGCCATGAGTTCTTTTCAGTAATGATTAACAGAAGACTCTTAGTTCAAGCAGACTATTTTCAATAAATTACTGTGCTGCTAACAGGGCCACTTTGAAACAATGGCACAAGCATCTCAGTGACCCACTTACAGCCATTTCAGCCACAGCATGATCTGATAGCTTAGCATTAACTATAACATAAGATGACTGACTTTGCCATTCTTACATTTACTTTTGTCTTTCATGGTTTTATTCAACCAGCTTAGCTCTGTGTACTACTATGAATTATTACTGTTGAAAAGAGAAAATTTTGGACAGCTTAAACAGGGCCAGCTATAATCACCTCTATTGTAACAGGAAAATGCTTTGACTTTTGTCTGGGAAAGGCAATACCAAACTGAATTTGCTTACATTTACCAGCTAGATGAGGAAAGAAACCCAGTCCCAACAGAAACTGGAAATCAATCTTTCACTCTTCAGCAATTATTGCTTATAAACTGGCAAAAATTAAAACAGAGCCTTGCCATTACATAGAGCTGATATCTCAGAACTTAGCACTGAACTTGCTGATGTAATTTCAGCCATCTATGCCACAGAGTGAAATCTGCTATGTTTTTGAAACATCATGTTGACAGAGAAAAACATTTCTTACACGCAACTTTTAATTAAAAGACATAGACAATTTTCTTATTAGAGCTTTGTAACTCAAGCATTTCACAGCCAAAGCTGCAGATTCAATTTGTTTCTCCCAAAGATTATTCTTCATCCTTCATTTATATATGGAAATGAGAAACAGTGTCTGAAAAAATGCAGCACTGAATACCAAATTCCAAGGATCTTCATCTGAATTTTTTTCTTTTTCCTTTTCCTTTTCTTCCAGCAAAGGAGAAACAAGTGCTATCTGCCTATAAAACTCAGTCAGACTATATAGCATCTTACAGTTCAAAAGTCATCTCCAAAACAGTTGCAAGTAATTTAATTATTGTTGATTATTAAAGCACAAATTCATTAAGAGCTGGTTGTTCCAAAGGCAAGAGATTTCTTAGCTGTAACAAGCAAAGTTGTAGCTCAGCTAATCATGTGCTAGGCACCATCACAACTATGTAAGTTTAGCATTTAAAAGGAAAGTTCCTTTCATGCCAGCGTACTCCTTAAAACTTTATACTTATATACCTTTCAAGGAACATACCTAACATTCTTCTTCTTTTGCTGTTTTACACAGAAAAATGAAAGAAAACATTCTAAGCTTATGTAATTTCATGACTCAAGACACCAAGGTAGTCTCCCAGGGCAAAATACTATTTCATAATCTCCACTATACAGCCAGCTAGATAACTGATGGCTTCTTCAGATTACACCTATACACTGATTTAAATGGGTGCAATCAATTAGCATGCAAGACATTTTTGTTAATAACGCACAAGGAAAGATATTTATCCTACTGGTCCTTCATTTTCTTATCTTAATAAAGCTGTTTGAAAGAAAATAAATTAACTCAAAATTTCAGCCCAAATCTGTGGTACTGCAGCCCCAGGCTCTGTTTTAGGAACGAGTATTGCGATAATTGGACCCCACACAGATACGCCAGCAAATCTGGATTTAAAGCTGTTGCGCTAGGCATTGGTCCAATTCCTCTATAAAACAGGAGAACTGAATCAGGTCTCAATCAAGAAATCATGCTGTGGATGAGAAGGTTGCCTGTTAGTTATACCATTTTCCATGGGCAGGCTCCACAAGAGGAACATATTTTAAACACAAGAACTTATTTCAAGTGTTTCAAACCAACTCAGCTGAAGAATACAGAAGACTGTCATTAACAAAGATTATTAACATTGCTGGCTTGTTCATCCATGTAGTGACACAATACTACTGTCTCATTCACACCTCCCAAATTTTTTGGAATCCAGTCCACAGAGTCTCATCTCAGTGGCATCTCAGGATGCAGCAGTCCCCCATGTCCTCCCATCCAGATCCTGCAGTACTGGCAACCCACAGAGTTACCCTGAGGCTGAGGAATTTTCAGCAAACCTGCTGCCAGCTTGAGAAGGCCATGGCCATGCACCTGTGCCTGCCAGTACCCTCTGGCATGGGAAGTTCTGAGGCATCCCAGCAGACAAGTTTGTTGCAAGCAGAGAAAAAGACATTCTCATTATTAGCATGCAAAATTTGGTTTAACTTCAGCCAGTGCTCACGTTATCCACCCAGAAGGACAGGTGGATTGATCCTAGGCCATTTTATTTCTTTGAAATTAAAAAAAAAAAAAAAAACAACAAACCACTGGAGGTTCCAGGACACAGTAATGTGTTTTTCAATTAAAAAGTTTCAGTTCCTTAGAAAAATAAGTAAACATTATGTAAACTCCAATTTCATTCCAAATTTGCTGACCTTTAACCAGCACAACAGTCCTTTAAACAGAAAAAAACTCTCCACAGTGTATGAAACCAAAGCCACAATACCACGTCTCTTTCTGCTAACCCACACTCTAGGAGGGCACTTGAACAGAAAATCTCCAGCCTCAGATACGACATATATGGTATCAAAGAAAACACACAAATAAAACATACTGCTCTGTGAAGCAGGAAACAAGTTTACAACTGCATGTTCCTTGGAGAGACCTGGAGATGTCTTCATCCTGCTGCTCTCTATCCACACAGTAATAGTAAAAGTAGTCTTTTTCACTATAAATAATGAGTAACAATTTGGCAGCAGAATATATCTCAACATATGCACTTTAATTGTGGAACTTTCATGTTGGTCACATACTAAAATAAACTATCTGAAATTAATGATCAACATTACTTTCTCATATGCTGTTTCAAAATCCACTAACTGGAGGTTGCCGTAAGAAACAACCACAAAGATCTTCCAGGAATATTGGCATGTTTTCCTCTTTTCTTCATTTTTTTAAATTTTCATTAAGGGAAGAATAGTATTAGTATGCACCGGTAGTAAAAAAACATAAAAGAGTAGGTGTTTTACACCAATGCTAAAATGTCTTTAAAAACTCTCAAAAATCAAATTATCAGAAGTGTCAAAAATCTACTCCTTCTGCAGCCAAGCTAAGGTGAACTGTGTTTGAAAATGCATTAAATGCAACAAAAATTTTAAAAGGATGACTAAAACAAGCATAAATAGCTCTTATAACAAGCACCTTTTTAAAATGCAGCTAAATATTTTTGAAGTACATAAAGTGTAAAGGAATAAAACTAAATGCATCAGCTCAGTGCTGCAACTCGGGAAGGAGAGCAATCATCCACCATGACTATTGCCAAGCACAAGTATAACTTAGTATATTTCCTTAATATTTCAATGTATCCAATACCATTCTTCATGCATATGAGCAGCATTATCATAACCCTTTACAATAACATGTTCATGTTCTAATTCAAGGAAACCAGGCTGCTGACATTTTGTGTCAAAAATCTTTATTTTTATAGTGAGTAGACTTGGTTGGCTTCCAGATGCCCACCCAGCTACTCCCTCACTTCGGCACCTCGGCTGGACAAAGGCAGAAAACAAGATTAAAAGTTCATGGGTCAAGATATGGACAGAGAAATTGCTTCATCAGTTACTGTCATGGGCAAAACAGACTCAGCTTGGGGAAAGGTGATTTAATTTGCTAACAATTACAAGAAGGATGGCAAGAAAGAACAGCAAAACTTAAAATGCTTTCCATTTCTTCTTCCCAGGCTCAGTTTCACTTCATTTCTGAGGCCCGTATCCCCTCTCTTCCCCAAGCAGTGCAGAGGGATAGGGAACAGGAGCTGTGCTCAATCCATGACTGTTCCTCGCTGCCACTCCATCCTTTCCACTTTTCCCCTGCTCCCCTCACAGAGGCGACCCCTGCAGACCCTACCACAAAAACCTTGCCATGTAATCACAGTGCAATTGTGTAAACAGATTACAGAATAAGCCTTTGAGAGCCTGATGATAGTGTTCCATAATTATGTTTTTCAGGAGGGTGGGAGAGAGAAAAGCTCTGTTTATAGGTTTCATAACATTTCAGCTCCAGCACCAGAAATACCATATGTAAAATTTCCTTCCCAAAAATAATTAACCACAGTCAAGGAAAAAAAAATTAAAATATACTATTTCCTTTGTGTAAAATAAATGTGTGTTATGACAGTGGTCTGTTTTTCCCACATACACGCTCAAAATTTGGAGCCTGCTATAACTGCAACACTTTACTGGATGTGTCTGGCAGTTACAACTAAATCTACCCTAAATAACGTTTAAAAGTAATGCTATAAAAAAATACCAACAAACTATTACTTAAAATAAATAAAAATGTTGTGAATTATAGGTCCTAAAATACAATTTTTAATAGAGAACTGTCTTCCAGGTTCAAAGGAGAGCTTTGCAACAGTTTTTCTATAACCTGCAATAGAAGACCCCCCTAGAAAAATTTGTAGACATTCCAAAAATCACTAAAGTGACAAGCAATGAGAAAAGCCAGTTATTGGTGAAAATAACCTGAATCTCTTGGTAAGACAAGCTCTCTGAAAACATGCATTCTAACAACTGCAAAGGGCAAGATCATCTATAGCAAGAAAATTATACGAGTATTATGAAGTAAGCTTTGTGTCCTGAAAAGCTGCAGCTCTGAATGGAATTTGGGCAGCACCAGGAATAACCAAGTGAACATGAGATCACGGTGATGCAGTTATTAAGCAGGGGCAGGGAGAGCATACAACAACCCCATGAACTTCTGTTCCAGGTACCCCGGTAGGAAGGTGGCAACACTTGAATAATTGAAGAAATTTAACTAGTTCTTTTGTTCTGTGCTTCAAGAAACTAAAACTTGTTCAGATGGGGATTTTTAAAAAACAAACAGGTAAACTTTGGAAATCTTGTCTTTTGTGAGGGGTCAAAGAATGTTGAAACGTTCAGTCTATCAGAAAGAGACTAAAGATAAAGGTGATTTGGTCCATGCATCCCAGTATCAACACAGTGAAGGCCTCTGACAGAGGACTTTTAAGAACCAAAGACCAAGTAAGCTGAAATGAATGAAAGACATCTACACAAATTCACAGTAAACATTAAAAAAAAAAACAACTAACAGTGACAATAACAAAAATAACAAACACGTCAAATAACCTAAAAGGTAATACAGTAAATACAGTAACACTTAATTTTAAACCTTACATTCTCATGCCTTCTTAAAAATTGAGCACAAATTTCTGGAGAGGCAACACTGCATCTATTTAAATTATCACCAGCTAAGGAAGACAGGGTGATTTCTGGGTCAGGACTGCTAACAGGATATCACCCAAAATTAAGCATTCACTCTATTGACTAATCGCAGCTGCAGTGAAGGATGCGTGGCTGTCTCCAAACCCATCAGAAGAATGTATATTTCAAAGCCTGGATACTTGACTCACATGTTCATCTTTCCAGTTCAGAGCACTGCCATGCTGGGCTCCCTGACAGTGAAACTCTCCATATCCTCCTGAATAGCCAGGCAAAGGATCCAAATTATCATGTTGGAGGGGGATGGCTCAGGGCAGTGCAATTCTGAAGCCAAAGACTCCTGTGGTGGAGGAGTTAATTTCTATTCTTTTTTTTCTGTCCAGAGGGGTGAAAAGACACTACTGGCTGGTAGAACTCCACTCCCCCTAAATTAAAGTATTGCCTCTGGTGACACTCAGACTTTCTCACTGTATCAGGCAGCAGCAAAACCTATCGAAACCTCCATGGTTCCCTCAGGAGAAGGCTTAAGCTAAATTTTACATGGAACATATACCATCTGTTGGGCTTTATCTTATAGCTATATTGCATAATACCAGACAAAGTAGGGGTGGTTACTCAGTAAATACACTAGGCCACCTTTTCCCCATCTCCCACTTCTTTATTTCCAAGAAGATACATCCCTTCATTACTCTTTTTGCTTATAGCAAGAAAGCAGTATTGGATTCAAACACTGATGGATAAAAAGTGCTCTCAAATAAGCATGTACAGTGTGAAAGAGTTGGAAAAATTACTTCTACACTTCTTACTATATTCAATTGCAACTGGTATGTCAATAGCAATCCTGAAGCTCTGGGATTCATTAAGTGAAGGGCAAAATAATAGAACAAACATGACAGCAGCTTAAGAAAGCAATAATTTCATTTCAGGTATAAAGGAATATTCTAATGTATTTTGTCTAAAAGAAGATTAATGCCAATTTTTAAGCACTTAGCTTTCTTGCTGTGCTTTTGCCAGACAGGCTGCTCTGTCATATCTGTCTCTGCAGGTTTATGAAACTGAATAAGCCAGTAAAAATTAGCTAAAGTATGGGCAGTTTTACATAATGATTGCTCCAAATTTGAAGCTGCATTGAAATTAGCACTTAAAGCAGAAACAAAATCCTTTTCCTTCACAGATGATGGGTGGGTTTTGCTTCAATTGGCACACTCTGCCAAAAAATGCACTGCCTTTTCTTCTTACAGATGCTGCTTTTTTTAAGAATGTAAAGAATTACTGAATTACTTAGATGAAATAAACAGATGCAATTTCTGAGCTCATATTCTCAGACTTTACCCTCTCTGACAGGTTTTGGCGTCTGTATTCCACTCACATTTATTTGTCTGTGTGCTACCTGAAACCAAAAATTCATTGTTCACAGTAGTTTTTGTAAGTCAGACACAAAGCACTCTGAGATCTCCAGTGTCACACTTTGACTTCCATATGCAAGCCACATATGCAACCTAACTTGTCACAACTGATGTGATTTATACCAAAAATAGATAATGGGTACTTAAAAACTGCATTTCAGTTCTTCCTTTCAAGAAGAAGTGAAGAGAAGGAAGAACTCCCAGGAAGTAAAGGGATGTTGTTTAAAACTGGATGGAAACCAACTGTACAAATACTCTTTGGATTCATTATGGTGTTGCCTTTTCCTGGTCTTAAAATTAAGAGCCAAACACGGTTAAGAGGGAAAAAGGGTTTTACCTCGGTATTTATTGAAGGATCCTCAGGTGCACCGAAATGCACATCAAAATGCACCCCAAAAAATGCACACCCACACAATAGAACACGTACACAATTATAGGCCTTGCAAATTAGCATATCTATCAAAGATTCCCCAGTGATAGGCCTCATCAAGGAGCCCTCCCCCTGGATGGGCCTGTCTTTGTTTACAGAATGTGTTCTGGAGAGGCCCTTGGTGTCCGGGGTTTCCAGAATGTTTGGTCTCTTGGCTTAACACAATATTGGGTCTAAGGGAAGTTATCAAACTTAAAGAATTATAACAATGTAGGCTAAAAGCACAAAGAATACATAAAAGCTATATAAAAGAGTGTATAAAAGGGGTATAAAAGAAAAGGCAAAAAATCATCATGGCATCAGTGGCGGGTGGCTTTGTCAACAGCCATCAGCTGTAAGTTGCTTCCAAATTTTGAAAGGACTCAGACGAAGAATACCCTTCTTCTGGGTCTCTCTGGCTGAGTGAGAGAGAAAATGAACTTCTGCTTCAAAGCCTCGTGCCTGAGACCAAAACATCTCTAGCTGTACTGAAAGCAGTGGTGCATTAGGCTTTAAGTAATGATTAGCAACATAAGACACAGCAGTAGAGGTCTGCTTTCAACACAGCTGGGCAACAAAAAAAGAAATATTTCAAATAGTCTGTTTTCTTAAAGTAAGCCTTTTTTATTCCTGCTGCAAAACAGAAAGAAGGCAGGCAGCATCTGGAAGGATGGGTGTCCCTGGAGCTCCACTCAGGAAGGAGAAAGCCAAAAATGCATCAAATGGAGGCAGAGCGAAAGAGCAGAAATAGGTAGAAGGAGAGAGAGCACAGCTCCTTTCTTCTTCCCACCGCAAATACTGTGCCCTGTGTGAAATAAACAAACACCCTCTTCGGCTCTGCCTTCTCCTGCCTAACAGGGAGGGCAGCACAAACATCTGCCTTCGGGAAGCAGCACACGAGCTTTGCGTGTCCCCTGTGCCCCATCCACCTACTCTCACCCTCTTCTGAGACTCCAGTTGTGAGCTGTTGGTTCTGCAGAACCACCACCTGATCAAGCACTGCATGGTGAGAAAGAGCCTACCTAACAAGCCCGTACAAGCAACCAAAGAGAGAGAACAAAAAAACCCCTACACTCACAACACCTCATAAAAACAGAATAAAAGGGAAAAGGTAAGAAGAGAGTGAGGATGAAATAGGAAGCAAAAGGCAATCAAATTGTGCTGTTAAGAAGCTCAGAAAATTACCTGTCAGGCATCAATTTATTGTGCAGGTTTATCCATATCTGGTTTTAAAAGCGTGATTTTTATCTCCCCTCGCGTAGTGCATGCAAGTCTAATTACAGAACGCTCCCAGGCAGGTGAAGTATACAGAACACAGCCTGGACTGGTTTTATATTCCCATCACACTATTTATCACCTACAAGGCAAAAATCAAATGCCTTGTGCAGTCCCTGCCTACTCCAAGGCTTGCTGCTGTTACACAGGTGAAAGGATAAGAAGTCTTAGTATTTCACAAACAGAATACAGGGCAGAGTAATTTGTGAGAAGTGATCTAGAAACAGAGGTTTTTCAGCAATCCCAGCTGGCCCAAGTAGGGATAAAGGAAAAAATTTAACTGCTCTGCCAGAAAGTTACTAACGTGCTGGTAACCACGCATAATCTCCAAAATTCTCTGAAACAGACCCAGACATGCTGTTGAGATTTGTTTTTTATTAACTTTTAAGAATTGGCTAATTCTGTGTTCTGTTGTGGCGCTGCGAGAAGCATACCTGGCTTTATGAAACCACAACTGGCACCCTGCAGTCATGTCAGGACAGATTATTTCCACAGGGATGCTCCACAAAACCTGTCATGAACCAGAACTGTAATACTGCTATTTTCTTCCCAAGCCCACAAACTACTTAAAAGTCCAGACAACAGCTATAAAGCCACTACTAAACATTGTGCTAGTGGAAACTTTCGGAATATTCAGATCTTATCCAAAGGCTTCCTAGTCTGGCCCCACTTCAGCTCAGAACACAGCACCACACACAAATAAAGCACCAAAACACAGCTGGCCCACTCAGACAGTGCACTGCAAACATCACTCAGAAAATCAAAATCAAACAAGCTCTTTGCTTCCAGGGAGATTTCCTACTCCCTGCTATTGTGTCACTAGGACAACCAGCTCTGTCTCCATCGACCTCATTTCCCTGATACCTTGTTGTCCCACACCACAGGCAGAAACCCCTGGAAATGCAGGTCAGTGTTAACAATGCACAGCTGGAATCACAGAATCACAGAAGGGTAAGGTTGGAAGGAACCACAGTGCTGTCATCTGGCCCAGCTTCCCTGTTCAAGCAGGGTCATCCCAGGATTGTGTCCAGGTTCTGGAATATCCCCAGTGAGCGAGACTTCGCAGCCTCTCTGGACAATCTGCTCAGCACTCGGTCACTCCACAGTAAAGAAGTTCTTCCTCATGTCCAGCTGAAACTTCCTGGAACATTTTCAAACTCCATATTTTATAAGTTTAATGCATGGCCAATGGAAATCTACAAAGTTACGTAAAATAGGAAATATGCCACCAGAAAACCATACCTGAAAATCCTGGCTTACGTTTTCCGAGAATATACTTAGAAATCTGAAACAATACACTGCTTTTAGGATTTAAATGGCTAAAAATGTGAGTTCATATGATCACATAATATATTAGATTGTGCTTTTTTATGTTAATACTGGGTTTACATGTTAAATTAGTCTCTTGACAAAAATTACTGAGACATGAAGCAAAGTTTATGGTACATGTGTGTGCTCAGTGTCATCAAAAATGAAAAGATTCCATTGAACACCAATGTTTTGAAGCTTTTACCACCAATTCCAGTTCTGCTAGAACAACATTTATGTTGGTTTTTAAACTATCTAAATATCTTCAGAAAATTACACACACACATTTTTTCCAAGCCCCTGTCAAGGTTATCAAAGGTCTGTTTCAGCAGAGGAGAAAGTGATAAAAGGTGACCCTCAGTCTTTTGAAATCAGTAGAAAATGTGACATTTAACTGAGCTGTGTGTATAGGTACAATTCCAATTCTTCAAATTTGCATCATCTTAGTCAGCAAAGGTGACTGATATTGTACATCACATGGACAACACATCTGTAACTTTCTTCCCATTGCCAACCAACTCACAAAAAAGCTGAGCAGCTTTTTTTTTTTACAAGGGGTTCAAAACCCTCTTGCAGGCTCTTAGGAATGGCAGCTCAGCAGTTCTTCAGCACACTGCACTTTTCAGCCACCAATCACCTGGAAAAAGGCTCTGGTCTTTCAATTACTTTTTTAGGCAGACAGAGAGATACCAGCATAAATTACATTTATATTTTTATGTGTTGTACACTCTTTTATATAAAGGATATAAAAAAATTTTTGAAAGGCATTTTTACACTGTGTAATTTTTTAAATTCAATTTAAGGCTAATCTTTTCAGTAACTACTCAGCAAAACCAAATAGTTACAAAACTGTACAGGTGATTTGCACAGAACATATTCAGATGCTCAAAAATCCTGAAAATTCATTTTCACAATCAGTATTTACTCAAGGTTTCAGATTTCCAGTTATGCAGTTTAATATACTTTAGTTCACTATAACCTCAAACCGGCTCAGGTTCTGTAAACCAGAGAGATAATGAATTTTTTTCACAGCTAATTAGTCTGCTGAACTTTGAAGTGAAACTTGTTCTTGCTGACAACAGGCTACTGCAACAGGAAGGTGAAGTTAAAGGTTAATATGGGAAAAAAAAAAAACAACATAATTTTTTCTGCAGTCTGACAACATTATGTCAAAACAATATTACACATTTTAGGATGCACCTTCTATGATGGATGATAAGCCTGTTCAGAAGGCTGCAGAGAACAATTCCCCATGTATTAAAAAACAGTGCTCTTTGAACAGTACAATCCATTGGAGCAACACTTCTTATTTGTAAACTCTTGCAATGACATCCCAATTCCTAATATAGGTGTGATTGCATTAAATCTGCCATCAACAAAGATTAAAGTCAATACTGAGCCTGGCTATAAATCATAAAGTTAAATAAATGTATGAAGGAGGAAAGTACCAGTAGAAATGTATTGGCGATAGCATATAATCCATAGATGTGCCTTTTTGTTTTTATTTAAAGAAACAACAGCTCTACTGTGGACAAGGAATCAATTCCTACACTTCATCGCAAACATTTTTAATAACAACGTCCAAAACATGGCATATATTAAGGGAGTGAGGGAAAAGGGGTAGATTTTAAAGCAATTATTAAAGTATTTCTGATGCAGAGGAGTGGGAAAAGAAAAAATTAACAGGTTGAATGAATTATGACCTCACTTTATCATGTTACACTGTATTCTGTAATTATTTATTGCATTTACTATTCATATGCACTCTGTTAAGTGAAACAGGATGATAAAACTCTCTTCAGCAAGATGAAAAATAAACGCATCTTTTGTAAATTAACTAAGGCAACCAAATTTTCTTTGAAATACTCTTCTTTTGCTCATCCAAGTAACATTTTTGCAAAAGATGCAGAGATAAAACATTAGTATCTTTGACTAACAAACTGCAGAGTTGTTCTAAGAGGGCTTTTAGAGAAGGTCGTTGATAAGACCCACTGACTTCAGCCAGAGGTCCTTGTGCCTGTCTTTCATATTAGAGGGCTTTGCACTGCAGCATTCAAACTTCTCACTGTGTGGACAAGGGAGTATTTGAAGGAAGTCAGCAGGTTCAGCCCTTCTCAGCACTCCATACAGCTTAAACAGGAAAGTGTCAGCAAGTTCCCACTGGGGGCTCCTCGCCTGGAGGGAACCTGATGGGCTTTGATCCAAGAGATCCAGCTCCCACTCCCTCCTGCCCACAGCGCCTTTGCAGGGTGGGGAAAGGGAGTGGCTGGGACCAGCCCTGATGTAGCCATAGCCAGGTGGCACACAACTCCTCAGGGACCACTGCCAACTGGAGTAAATTAAAATACACCTCAGGCGACCTTACAGAGGGCTGGGACAAGTCAGGAGAGGAGAAACACACAGCTGTAATCAGGATAGAGTTCAAGAAGCACTCTCTTGATCAAAAACATTTTTCCTATTAATTTTGTTGAGCATTAACAGTTTTACAAAGGTCTGCTTAGCCTATCTCTTGCCCTACCTCTCTCCACAGCCACACTTAAAAATAGCAGCAATTCTAGGCTGGAAGAAGCATGAATGGGAAGAGACGTCTCCCCCGCTGTGTCATTCCTATTTCTACTGCACTCAGGATTTCTGGATCTTAAAAAAAGGGGGCAGAGTTAAAAATTCAACTGCAATACCAGTGGTGCTATCCCACTCCTCCTGCCCAGAAGATGCATCAGGTGTGTAACTCAAAACAGGCTGTTCCTGACATCAAGCATCTCAGCAAGCCGAGTGCCAAACCAGAGACAAACACCAACTGCTGTCCTAAAGTTCTACAGGCCTTCAGCAAAACTGAACCCAACAACAGTGAAAAATACTGATTCAATGTCCTTTTCCTGCACAGCAGCTGGCAAGGAAGGTAGTTAATACCATTTACAGTTTCAGTCTCATGATTCACTGTCAGAACAACAAAATGACCACAAAGACTCCAGAGCACTTTTCAAATATGAAAGATCAGAACTAATCCAATAAGAAGCCATTACAAATGGCTTCTTCAAAGCCTTAACCAGAATGCAAATAGCAACGAGTTCACTTCAAGGAACTTCCTGGAATCACAGAATCTTTTAGGTTGGAAAAGATCTCCAAGGTTATCAAGTCCAAATTCTGACCAATCTAGATTACACCACTCAATGCCCTGTCCATCATTTCTTGAACACCTCCAGGGATGGTGACTCTACCACGTTCCTGGACAGCCCATTCCAATGCTTGACCAACCTTTCCATGAAGAAATTCTTCCGGATGTCCAGCCCTGGGACATCCTGAGGCTATGTCCTCTTGGCCTGTTGCTACATGCCTGGAAGCAGAGGGCTCCTCTAGAAACCATGAGTTTTCTAAAATCTTTCTAAAATCATGGGGTTTACCTTTGGGAAGTAAACACATAAACATTTAAAAATGGGAAGGGGCCATTGGATGCAACAGTGTAGTGGAAGTTGTAAATATTGGATGCACAAAATCGAGCCAGCAAACTTAAATTTCAAAATTAATTCTGCAGAGACAAATCTGTCAGTAGCTGTAGGCATTTTTTAAAGGGAGAGGGGCCAGGAAGCTGGCAGAGCTGGTGGGTGAGGTTTGTTTGCATATTCTTTTGCTCTGCTTCTGTTTTGTGGGTTTGTTTTAAGTCAACCCTTTTTCTTTTAGTTTGAATAAAATCCCAGATTTTTGCCTCAACACATTTCCAGTCTTCAGGGTCCTCTCAGATCTTCTAACAAAGAACTGTATGAGAACTTGTATCTGGTAGAAGGACCTATATCTGACAAGATCAAATTTAATTAAAATATAAAAGATACATTTCACACTTCAGTGCTTATTTCCCCTCATGTCACTTGTCCCTCCTGCTTTATTACTGTCACCATGATTTGCAGAGATGAGACACAAAAAGGAATGCTAAAATACTGTAGTTCCCTGTGGTATGGATTGTAAAAAATACAATTACTAATCCCTGACTCCCAAAACATAAAGTCAAAATAATGAAACAAACCAATGGAACAAAAAAAACATTTCCCCATTCCCCCTTTTTAAAGTGCAGAGATATGAAGCCCAGATTCTTCCAAGGGCTGGTAGAAACAAGAACTGTACTCAGCTCATTTATATGGCATCTCAAGCCTTTGGCCAGCAGACCAATGCTCCCAGTCTCCCTGTCATTTTCTTCAGAAGACAGTTTCATATCACCTTTGTTGCATTTCTGCTAGATCCCGTCCTGGCTAAGCTTAAACTCCCTTGGATGGAACAGGCAACTTCTGCCAAGCAAATTGATCCAGGGACAGCCAATATGAGGCACAGAGATACTGATATATGTTTGGAAAGGGTGTTGTGGTTAGGGGCAGGGGAGGGACGAGCTGCCAACACTTCTGCAGAGTCACAGGGTTGAATCCTCTCTGTATGGAAACTCAGAAAAACACAACAGAACAATAATCCTTAGAGGCAGCAGCCTAAGTACCACTGCAGCTCCACCTCTCAGGTGAGAGTATCCATACAGAAGCACAAAGTGATAAGATGTTTAAAATGTGCTAATGACATTAACTGACTTGCTGCACATAGTGAGAAAGGGAATATATGTGCAGCCTTCTACCAATAGATGAAATTGCTGTTCAAATGTTTTTTCCTTTCGAATAATTTAAAGAGTAATGTATACACTGTCATCTGTTTGGTGAGAGCTCTCTTTATTTCTCTCTCTCACCAGTATAGGAAAAAACACATCAAAGTAAGTGAGGAGAGACTAAGAAGGATATTTAGATTTATTTAGTCCTCTCTCCTTATCATCCAGGAAGGAAATAGTAGAACAAGAAGAACTATTCAAGAAAGGCAAGAGGAAACTGCAAAGCAGTGAGGACATACTGCAGGAACAAAGATGAAGGTTCCTAGGGGTACTCTGGAACACTGAGTGTGAGAGAAACAGCTGAGGTAAAACAAACCCAAATCCTGATACTTTCCTTAGGTACATGAATATGTGATGATGGTGGAAGATTCTGCACACAATTTAAAGCCCCATATTCGGGTAACCTCCCCCATCCTGGCTGTCAGACAATTGCCTGGGTGTCTGCCCCTGCTCATAGTCAAAGCTTCCAGCATTTCCTAGCATCAAGTCTCCTAACATTCCGTAAAAAAGCATGTGAAAAAAGGTTAAGGATCAAATGTACTCCCTGCACAGACCCACCGAAGTTAGGAAAAGATGAAAGTAGCTTAACTGAAAACAAACGTGACCCTGGTGAGATGTCAGGGAAAGCTTTCTACTACAAGAGTAACAAAGGACTGCAGCTGAGCTCCTGGGAGGCTCCTTTACTTGGGGTTTTCAAAAACAGATCACGCTAAAAGAACCTGTAAAGAATGAGCCACATATTTGTGACCATGCCCTCATGTAATGTAATTCACTCTAAATTGACTATATATCCTACTCATCTAATACCCTTCTGTCCCTGCTGTTCTACAGAAGCAATCCTGGCCACTGAGAAACAATGACTTTACCTTCAAGGGGAAAAAAAAAAGCATAGCACTTGCTTTAGTTCCGAGCTTCCTCACAGAAATATGCAGGCTTACTGGTTTTAGGAGTCAGCAGGGTTCATGCTTTTGAGTTCCTCTCTGCAACCATGACAACAGAAAGTTTATTTCAAATGAAAGCAAGAAAGAAATTCAAGACTTTGCATTGACAAAAACACCAAAGTGAAATCTACTATAAGAATCAGACTGAAGCACTGCAGATTTGAACCTCCCAGAGAAATCAGTCCTTTCAAGATATGTAAGCCTGAACCACCACCACCACCACAAGTGAAGGCTCTTAGCCAACAGCAAATGAAAGGTAATGCAACTAAATCCTCTTACTCCAATCTAAAATAAACTGAATTATTAAATATTTGCTATTCATGCATATGGACAGCTACCAGACTGAACACTTACCAGCTCGATCACATGCCCAAACCTTTCTATAGAACCTTGTAAGAATCAGCAGGGCCCACAAATACTGCACACAAGCAAAATGTTTAGATACTGTAGTCCCTCTGGAAAACCAAATTTCAGATAGGGTAACACACCAACCTGAATCACAGAACTTTCAGCTCAGTGTCAGCACTTAAATGACTCTATGACAGCTAAACTTTCCTTTTGAAATACAGTTTTAATATCTTCCTGTGAGAAGAATTGCTATGGGGCAAGCATTTCATTGTCTCAGCAGCAGCTGTTCCTTAAAACTGTTAAGTCCACATGTAATTATCTGGGATTGTTTGTTTATTAAAAGTACAGGCTCAGCTGCATAAAATTCTCTGTCTTCTGTTTCTAGCATTGAGTAAGAAAATGCCAGCTCATAAAGCTGAGATGCTGCTTCCCAGTCTAAGCTCCTGGGTCAAGCTCTCATACACCAGGTACCTTGATGAAAGTGATACTGCTGTCCTGGTATTTACTCTGTAACCAGTAATTCAGTCCTGAGAGGTTTTCAGAGTTGTCTGAGTGCTCAGCACAACCTTTAGAAAAGACTTTTGAAAGACTCTTATGCAAGCACCTGAATAGTTTTGAAAATAAGTTCCAACGCCCATGTCTTCTGTGCACAATTTCAATCCTGCCTATGATTACGTGATACATAATAATCCCCGCTGAAACTGACAGGCTCTTCCTCACCAAGGTCAGATCTTTCCCATTTCTTCTTTTTAATATGCATAATTTTCTTCTGTTTGAACTGCACTTTATTTGCTTTAATATAGTATTGCTTAAATGAAATCTGAGATAATTCAACACAGGAGAGTATTCTTTCTTCCTCCTGCAGCGGAACGTGTGTGAGATGACTAAACTCCAACAACTGACTTGACTTATTTTGGCTTAAACAAGTGCCATTAGAGGATATAATTCCCCACTGAAACAAGAGCCCAAAACCAGAACAAACCCTTGTTTAAAATAACATGTCCTTTTAAGCAGATTCAGCCTTCTATGTAAATGAAGTAGATCAAGGGGAAAAAATCACAACAATCATCTGTTGTGACATGGTTCAGTAAGTCTGTTATTTCACCAAAATACTGTTTCTCCTAATTTTTAGCATAATTATAGATATAAATATGTTTCAAGGTGTTTTAACCTTTTCCAAGATACTCCTTTGCCCACAAGCGAGAAACCTACATTACATAAGGACTATCATAATGCATACTCAGACTACAGGTGGACTGTATTTTATTTTCCCATGAAAGCAGATCCAGTTAATCAGAAAGACCATTTTTGCATGCAGAGAAAGTCTTGAGGTCTGGAGGCTCGACGGGCTGGCAGGGTTGATGGGATGATCAAAGTGGTTCAATAGATTATGGGTAGATTTTGATAAGGTCAGTACTTACTGTGAAATTACCTGTTAGGCCTTCGTCAGATGAGCTACCTTTGCAGCTTTGAGTTAGAGATGCTTCAGATTTTAGGGCCTAGAAACCCTCCTCCATTCACGCTGCTCCTGGAACCACAGTGTACCTCCCTCCCAGATGTCATGCAGGAGGAAACAGCTGTACACTTGAAAAATAACCTAAAACTATATGTACTAAGAATGCTGGAGCACAAACTAATCGAGTCAAAGGCATTGTTTAATTAAATGTTCAGTTCCTCCTTCCAGATTGAAAATGGTGCAAAGCTTCCTTTGTATATACTTAAAACAACCACTACTGCAATTTCCTTTACATCGTACTTCTGGTTCCCCCCTCGTGCTTCAGACTTAAAAGAGCAAACAAAACCCAGCTTTTCCCTGCATTATTGTATTTTTCACCTTTTTTCAAGCCTGAACTGAATAGAAAAAGCCTGTATTAGGCCAGTCAGGTTTCCTGTTCCCCTGTAACTGTTCCTAACCAACTTCAAAACGCGAGCACATTTGTATGCACAGTGAACTCCACAGCCAACACCTGCTTCTTAAAGGCACTGTACACTCTGCTACCTCCTGTAATTTGCTGCTCGAGTACATTCTTTCGCTTCATTTTCTGTACACTCAGAAATCAATGTTTGAAATTCAATTACACTGCAATTTCTTCAGTTCAAGTGATTTTTCTTATCCCGTATTCCTTCTGTGCGCAAGAAAAGGAATATGAATCACAGTGAGCTTGAAAAACAAGATAATAAGTAGCATCCTGTTAGATGCTCTTCATCTTATAGATAATAATACCAAGTCCATCTGCTCTACGTGGTTACATTATGTAGAAAAAAATGCATATTAAGATGAAGAACCTTTAATCCACTGCAGGCAAAGGCAGAAGAAACTCTGCCACTTTAAATAAAATTGCATGAATCCACTGGTGGATTAGATACAAACACACTCAATATAATCACCTCCAGCTGAGCATGGAGATGGGCAGAGCACACATCTATGTAACTTTCAAAGAGAGGTGAATGCTGTAATGAACACTCATTGTACTTCTGTAACTTTTCAAGGGAATGCTTACACCTTAATAGAGCAGGCACATAAAAACCTGTTTGGTTTGAATTCTCTTCAAGGTAAAACACACAGTAGGATTAAATAATACTGAAGAAAAAAATCACTTACCCTTTTGATTTTGAAGCTTCTTTGGGGCCATTATTTGTTTATGAAAAGTTCTGGGTTAATATTCTTGGAGGGAGGGTCTTATAAGCACATGATGTGTGTATGTCACACACAGCAACAGAATATTTCTGTATGCTGCCCTACTGCAAAGCTTCAACCCTGATCTTTCTAAAACTCATGAACAAACCCAAAAATTAGAGTAAATAAATAAATAAAAAGAAAATTGAATGTGTCATGATCTCAGATATCAACTAAGCAATGGGGAAAAGAAAACATATCTATAACAAAAAACTGGGTTTGATTCATTTTCAGCCAAGTCAATGCAAGTGGTTTAACTCCCTCCCAATGAAGCCTTCCTCTCAACAAAGTATGTCAAGCTGGAATCAAGCTTCCCTGCAGGACTTCTGCCTGCTTCTGGAGCTTCTCCATGCTACAGGAAAAATTTTCAGCTTTCACAAAACCACAAAAACGGCAAAGAAAGATTTAAAACAACAGTACTGAGGACAATCTTGGTTTTGACTTTTTATAGATTCCTCTCCCCAAACATCTTCATTTCACCAAGACCCCCCCCAACTTCTCTACAGACACACACATAAACCTACTATTTTTTCTGATCATCTCTTCTGACTTTTGTTCACCTGTTCACAAAGCAGCAGACATAAACAAACATGCTCTGCATTGCAATTTTTCTTTAAATGAAGATTTCAGGAGACAGTTCATGAAACCTGTTTCTGCAGAAGATTTTTTTTCAGGAAAGTGGGAAAAAAGAAACAACAGAATAAAGATTCGGTCATGAAAGAAACAAACACAGCTTTCATGCTCTAAACAGTCGGACTCCAGATCTGAATACTGATGAAAGGCCAAGGATAAGAAAAAAATCTGACTTCTGTTAAAAAGGTAGAAAATTTGTATGTTTTTAGATTAATAACATCTATCACCTTCATAAAAGACATAATACTTTTTCTTTCCAGTAAATTTTCTTTTATTAATTGAACCTGCCCATAGAAAAATTGGGTTCAGTTTGGCTCCTGTTGAAGTTGGTGCCTACGCACACCAAAATACACGTTGTCTTCACTGGAATTGAAACCAGGTACACAATTTCAAGTATTCTCAAATCAAGGAGAGACCTTGGTAACTCTCTATTGCTTTCACAGGACAAAAAAAAAGAAACTTTATTACTAAATGGCTGCCCCAATAAAAGAGAATTGGCTTTTGGAAGAGCTGCCCTGAGACACTGAAGACACAGATAAAGGAACCTCAAGGCCAAGAACATTCTCTTAGTAAATCTCATCCATCCCTGCCTGGAGCATTGAGAGAGCTCCAGAATACTCCCCATTTTTGCAGAAAGACAGGTCAATCAGAGGTGATTTTAAAGGCACTATAATTTGTCAACAGAAATGTGTTTGGTCAAGAAGAACAAAAGACAACTCAAAATAATCCAGAATAAATGCAGTAGCTTTGAAGGATACCAGAAGCTTTTGTTTCCAGGTATGATTCCCACAGCTGTAGAGTTTGCTATGTTCCAGAAGAAGAACACACACTGAAAAGACAGCTGAAATGTTCGGCCAACTAACATGTTATACACCAAAAGAAAAGGTGGGTGGGCGTGTGTTTTGGAACACGTAGGTCCAGCTGAGAGACTTTTAGAGAGTAAAAATTAATAGAGGGAAGAATATGGCTGAAGAATCTGATGTCACTTCAAAACAGAGGAAAAAGATTTGACCTTTTGAACTTAAAAGCTTTATTCCATCCTGAAAATATTATTACCAAACACCTTTAAACCCAGTCCCTCCTCCCCTACCCAAAGCAGCCAATGCAAATTAAACCTAAAAAGCTGAGGGCAAGTCAGGATATTCACACACCTCATCAAAAGTTTCCTGTACAAGGTCTTGTGGCTTTCTTCCCTTCTTTCACAAAGCAAATGGCGATACAAGAAAAGGTTTTCTGCAAGTATAACCATTCTGTCCATTTGCATCTCTCCTTCATTTGCCTGGGAACTTTTTCTCCCAATCACCACTACTGAACTTAAGCCACCTCTCTCCCATCATCCCTCCTGAGGTGTCCTATTTTCCTCTGAAGGGAGATCCAGGCACAGCTTTCAGGATTATTTGCTGCCGGGCCCCCTCTGAGGCACCCTGATACATATCACTCACCCCTTACAGTCATGCTATGACAATCAGAATCAGGAGACTCTGACACTCAGCTTTTTTTTTGCTCAGGCATGTTAAATAAACAAACCAACCACACAGACAAAAGAGTGCCTGTCAGCCTGAGGCACGCTTGAAAGGACCCCTGTGGGGGAGGCCTGGGCTCTATGTGACACAGCATGGATGTGTCAGGCTGAAACGGGCTCCTTGCACTCCCTCACACTTCCCATAGCCACAGAACAAGGACCTGATGGTTCCTCAGTGGGAACAAATGCTGAAGAAGTACTGGCAGTCATGGCCTTCCAGTCCCACTGGGTTCTGACACGCGACTTCCTTTCCCTCGGCGGCCGTGATGAGATTACACTGCTTTATAAACAACAGCCACCTTCTGCACCGCAGCAAACGCCACCAGCACAGAATTAGAGCAGAAGCAGGGCCCAGTGCAGCATTCTTCCGTATCTGGTGTTGGCCACACAAACAAAGCAAAACTCATTTCCAAACAGAGAGTTTTGCAGACAGTTCGAGGCACCCCCAAGAGAGAGATGTGGATAATCTGTTTCCATGTTACCTGTCACTGCAGCATTGTAAGATTACCTCTTTTCGTAAGGGGTATCAAACCATTTGCTTCAAGTCCCGAGTCAGTGCTGAACTCACTCCTCATTAGTCTCCTACGTATTCCTCCTCATTTTTATAATTCTGAACTGCTAGTTCCACCAGTTTCCTGTGGCACTCACAAACAGCATAAAAAGAAAAATAATTTTCCCTTATGGGTCTCAGTGCAGTCTCTTATAAAGACAACTCTTGCTCTGGTATTCTAAAGGGGGAAAAGAACAAAACCCCATTACATTCCTTCCAGCTACCGTTCATCCACCAAATAGGAAAGAAGTTTGTCACAACTCTTTTACACTGTGACACTGAGAACCTGAATAAAACTGATGAAACAAAAAAAGAACTGTAATTTTTTCCCATATCTAATATATTTAAAAGATACATAACAAAATAAAGTAGATGTTCAATATTTAATACATAAATGGGTATTACTATAGATCGAAAATATTTTCCAAAACACTACAAATAACCTATTCTCAGACATAAATGAGAACTTTCAGTGAGGTACATAGTATGTGGAAAACAAAATCCAGATCCAGTGGGTCTTCTCTGGGTGATCTTTCTTCTGGCTCAATTTTACAAGATGATCAAGTGCCTTTAGTTCTGCAAAGTGTTAAATCATATGCTTGCCTACATTAGTAGTTATGCCAAACTTTACCACTAATTATATAGAAAAACAGCCCTTTTCTGCCTTCCAAATTCTTTTCATGGAATTGAGATATAGAAGATCCTTCCTTTCCATTACTATAAGACATTCTGTCTCTCACACAGACAGAGAATTTACCTTTCAGTGCATTCAGTTCTCACTTTCCTGAGAACAGAGGAAAGGTATTAAAGAGCTGAGCCATTTATTATCAAACTGGCTCACTCAAGCACAAATGGATTTTACCCACATACCCAAAACTTCAAGAACTACAGCAAGATAGTCTTCTTCTCTGCTTTATGAAGAGCCAGTTGTAACCCTGCAGAGTTTAACATGTAAATGTTGACAGATGAATAAGTACATGGCCCCTACAAATTAGATTCCCTTTTCTTTCACATTAGTAACTGTAACCCATTACTGTAAGGACTTCATTATTTATTTCAAATGTAAGCAGGAGCAATTGGATTTCACTGAATATAAAGGATTCCTCTTACTAAGCATAACTAATACAAACACCTGATAGGTGTGAGAGTTTGCCATTTGTATGCACTTCCCTCACACCAAGATAGAATTAAAAAGAAATCATGAGGGGCAAGAAGAAAGAAAGGCTTTTTAAACAGGAATCTTTACAGACCTCTGAGACTTTCAGCAACCAAACATTAACACAACACCCCTAATACTGTAGGTTAATGGTAAATTCAGCCCAATAGAGATTTCCATCCTGAATGATCAAAAATGCCTATGCCGGTATATTAAATTTTTGTTGTTACTTTCCAGAAAGATGATTTGTACTATCAATTCAAAGAAAGTTCTGAGGTGTCTTTTTTCTGACTCTGGAAAGGTACTGCTAGAATTACGATTCACAAAAGGTCTCTTCCCTTTAAAGAAATTGATGTTTGTGGTCACAAGCCAAGGAGAGCAGATAAAGCACATTTCCCTCTTGGCAAAACAGGCAGGTTCCCCTCTTCACGCTGCAGCAAAACCAAAGGAGCAGAGCTCTCATTTTGCAATGTTTCTATTGGTTTTCCACTTCTGAATAATAGCACAGGTTGACCTCGAGCATGTCCTTTTGACCTCAGTGCCTACAGCGTTCAACCATCCACAACTCAGGATGCAACAGAAGACGTGGGAACAAAAGTTCAATCAATACTGAAATGACAACCTTCATTTTAAACTCTGCAATCAAATTGGTATGCAGCAAGCACAAGATCTGATCAAAAAAGCAGCATCTAAAATGTGTACTTGAAAATGCAGTCTGCAAAACTGTACCCAGATACTGAAATGTGATTATTCACTTGCAAATATCTCAGTTGTGAAAAAAGGAAGGTAATATAGCTGATCTATCATTACAAAGTTAAATCCCCCTTAGGAAAATAATTTTTTTTAAAAATAAAATTAAAAAGATTGGCAAAAAGATTCATCTTTCTACCAAAAATACAGATATTTGTAATGATGCAACATGACCAATACATAATTTCCCTTTTTCTCATATATGATCAATGTCATCTTGAAAACATGTTTTTACAGCATGAAGTGATACAGAGTTTTAGCTTTTAAGGACATTCTCTTTCTGAAGCACCTTCTCAATTCAGTCTCTTCAAGATTTGCCCTCGTATCTTGTAATACTTTTTAGCAGTTTTCTTTTTTGAGAGAAAAGATTGCAATTCTGCAGTTGAATTTTAGTTCAGAATTTTCATGAACTACAATGAATAACATATCAAGAGATGATACTTAACTATAGTAAATACTGTAATATAAGAAATGCTCAATCCAAGTTACATAAATCCAAAACTGCAGCCACACACAGCTTACGTTTGCCCTGGTCATATGAAATTACTGCTCAATGAAAACAGAAGAACAGACACCTCTGACAATATATAAGATGTAACTTCATTTAGAAGTTAATGGATTTCCTTCTTCTTGTCATGCTGGTTTCATTAATTTAGTTAAGTGCACCTAGGGAAAATAAAGTGTCTCAGTGTTCATTTATTTTATAGTTATTCCATGGGGTATTCAAAATTGCTGGCCTCATCTGTAAAGATACTGGTGAAATTAGTAATCTATTTCAAATTTGTAACAGCAATTTTTGCACAGCAGTTCATAGCAACGTTCATAAGCCTTTTTGTTCCTTTCATTCTCTTTAAACTAGAATTGTGCACTATTTCAGTCCATTTTTAGAGGACTGAAATAGTGCAAAATTTCACATGAACCATCTCGTGCTCAGAGTGCAATCAGATGAACATTTTACACCCATAATAGAAATTTAAGAAACACCAGCACCTTTCTGATATGGAAGGGCTATGGACTATCAATATTTTACTTTTTTGTTAACATTCTTTCCTGTTGATTTTGCTACAGACAATCCTTACATGTATGGTGTCTATGGCATTACAGAAGAAGAAAAGTACTTTTTTATACTTGGAACTTGATGATATTGTCTGTTTAGTTTTCCTGCTGCTATGCAGAATATGTACACATAACAGAAAACCGTTGCTTTATAAAGAAAATAAATGACAAGGTTTGACAATCATGTCAATATTTGACATGTAATTATTTGACAATAAATGACAATCAGACTTAGATTGTGTCCTTTTCATCAATTCACTTTTTATTAACTATTCTTTTCAAATCAATATGCTGAATATCTAGAAGAATCTGCCTTGAAAGTCTTTATTAATCTGCAAATCTCTGCAAAGAGGGCAGAGGAAAATATTATTAAATATGCTTGAACTTTGGTATTACAGTTTAGTAATTACTGTAGGTGGTAAACTACCATAGGAGGAATGCAACTGCAATCTACCTTTAAAAAGATTTTTCAGATTTCTGAAGTGGTGTAACTAGGAAATTTTAAAAATTTCTCACAAAAAGATGTTTTCCTTTCCTCGTAAAATGTAGAAGAATAAACCAGCAGAAATCACTTTCATAAAGAATACATTCCATATTCACAGCAAATGACTACCAATTTGACTTTTAATGCCAACTCTCAATTAAAATAATTAACACAATATAAGTTCTTTCTATTCATAGGATTCTATTTCCTGCTAATAAATGCATTCATTAAGTATTTTCACCGGGGAAAAAAAAATAGAACCCTGTCATTCCCAGCTTGACTTCTCGGTGTCCCTAGAGCTAAAATAGCTTGGTCCAAAAGTGCAGCACACGTTTTCTGTATAGACTATATTTTAAAGACATGAAGTCTGGAACTGCTCAGCTTCACTGAGGAGTGAAAAAAAAAGTCAAAAAACCAAAACCAAAACCAACAAATAAAAACCAAAACCAACCAAACAAAACAACAACAACAACAACAAAGGAGAAGAGGAAAAATATCAGACTAATCCCCAAAAAACTTTCTAAGAAGTGGTGTGTTTGCCTACTTCTATAGATCTATGAATCCTTTTGTCAATTATTCCGTAAGTATCTTAACAACATGTGTCATGTTCTGATGAACCCACTCATGTTTTTTTTAATATATCCAGTCATTTAACACAGTTCCTAGTATCCATAACTCTCAGGTTTGCTTTTTTTTCCTTTGAGGCAGGTTTTGGTTTTTTTTAAACCATCATTTTGCTAAATTCACAGTAAATCATCAAGTAAGTGGTGTGGTGGCCAGAACATCACTATTAAATGGTACCACTTAATAAAACAGAATTACAGAATGTATACTTCTCCCAGGAAGACCTTGTGTATCTTTCCTGTTCATCCCTTCTCTTCTAATGGAATACTGCTGTTGGCCCATCACACATGTCAATCTAAAAAGAACATAAAAACTGTGCTCAGAGAGGAATTTCAAGGAATACTTCAAAAGTGCAGTGACCAGATGGCTTAAGACTAATTGGAAAGCTTCTTCAGTGCAGAAGTAGATAATTTGTTTTGAGATCTTTATTCCAGCCAAAGAGATGCAAACATAAAATACAGATGCTTCATAATATTTTAGCTTCTTCAGGGAAAAAAAAAATTGCCTTAAATACTGTTTTCAAGGGGGGAAAAAAAGGGTTCTTAGGTTCCTGTAACACACACATTACAAGATGAGCACTCTTTCTGAAACAGCTGATCACAAATAGGTTTCAAGGCATTATTTTTTAAGGGCCCACACAGGTTTTCTTTAACCTCTGAAAACAAATCTGTGTGATAAGGCACACCTTTGTTTACAAGGACAATTAGCCTAACTCTCAACAGAACCAAAATATGTAATGCCCACAACCCCTCAGTCAGGTATCATGTCAAAAGACCACTGACATGTCTTGTGACGCCAACAAATAAGCTACAACTTGTACTGTACCATAAAAATGCCTAAGTTGTTGTTTAGTCTGTGTAAAGGGAAGACAAAGCAGCAGTCCTGGAAAAGTGATCATTTTTCAGTTGGCAGCTGATTCTTACCATATTTTTAGAAAAATCTCATTTCCTAACTGGATACTTGAACATCCATTTAAGAGGAAAAGCTGTCCCCATCTGATTAGAATCATATACTTGATTAGACAAACTGTACCAGAACCTGGTGAATAGCCTCTTCCATCCCAAAATTGTTGGGACTAACAACTGCCATCACTTTATTACCTCAATGCATGTACTCCAAAGTATCTCTAACTGTTAATGTGCTATAAGGAAACATAAAAATTAAGATTATGAGACACCTGATGGCCTCTCCTGATTATCTAACTATTATCAGCCTGCTGTAAGCCTCAGTGCTGGAGAGCTAGCTTCCACATTTTCATAGAGCAGTGCTCTGACCTTACACCATGAAGACAGAGAGGGAAGAACAGCAACGCAGAGCTGATAACAGTAAAAAAAGAAACAGGAAAAAAAATGAGAAGCAAAAATCAATCTGAGGAACTACAAGGAAGAGATCCTCACAAACCCCTGCAGACAGCATGGCCCATGGCAGAATAGTCAGTTGCTATCAGACTAATAGGGAAGGGAAGTTGTTTCCTTGTTGTACGACCTTGAAAAAGCCACTTGACCTCTTTCCATCTCAGCTTCCCCACTTGGGAGCCAGAAGAAGATGAATTCTTTCCCTAACAAGTTCTTTGAAGTCCACAGAGAAAAGTATCCCTAAATTGCACTCAAAGTCTCAGTCTTGTCACCTCTGCTCATTGTTTTAATGTGAAGTATAATTTGAAGCCCACTGGTAGTATGAAGAATGCATTAATGAAACTATAATTTTAAAATGTCAGGTTTGATGCGTAGAGTTGCTGCCAAGCATAGCAAGCTAGAATAAAACACTACATAAACTAAGCAAGGCATCTTCGAAACTCTCTGGACACAAGTATCTACTCCATTTCCAATTCCCTGAAGAAACAAACTTGCCTCGGACTCCTATGGGGCACTGCCTTCCACCCCTCAAAGCAAACGGGACTATATCCACCAACATCGAGCAAGTACATAGGTAGCAAAAAGCTGTTGAGCTGTGGTTTTTATTTCTAACAGACATGCATCTGCTTGGGGGAAAATAAGGGAACAAAGTTGCTTGTATAACCATTTAAAAACCCTGCTCCTGTAACAAATTAAAGATCTGTTAAAGAGTACCAAAAGCTTGTTTCCCGTGTAGCTCTGATCAAATTAAAAGTGAAGATGACAAACAGAAGATCCCATCCAGAATCTGTAGTTCTAAAGAAATGTTTGTTTTAAAATAAAACACATATGAACTTTTATAAACTATACCTAGGTGCCAAAGCTGAAATGCCCATTAAAAAAAAAAAAAAATAATTCCCAGTATCTGCATTTACATGCGTACATTTAAAAGATTTAAAATAAAACATTTGTACTTCAGGGTTAAAGTGCCAAATGACAAAGCATGACAGAACATGACAAATTTTATGTTCTGTGTCACTAAGAGTTAGTAACATAACTTCCCTGGAAAGTTGTAGAATAATAACAACACGAACGTCCTCTGAGCAGTTTAAAATGATAGAAGCCAGGACTCTGTTGAAAAAGCCATTTCTGCCATCCTCCAGATGGGAAGTGGACCAGGACACAGATCCAGCTAAGACTCACCCACAAAAGGCAAACCAGCGGCTACCCTTCAGCTGGACATGAGCTGGTCTTCGCAGGCAGCTGCACAAACAATTGTGCAGGTACAAAGGCAAGGGACCGCACCATGGTGGGAGCCACTGGCCAGGAGAGAGCTCTGCAGTTCTCCTCTGTGGAATTTCAAAGGCTCATGGAGCTACAGCACTGGGGTGTGGCTTCACCGTGTACAAACTTAATCTTAAGAAAACACAGAAAACAGGCTGCTACAAAAAGGGAGATTCTCCCTTCCCTAACGTTTCCCACTGTGCAGTGTGAGTGCCTATGCCAAAATGTTAGCAAACTACTACTTTTCTTGTCAGATCCACACAGTGTTCCAACTGATTCCACGACTGCTCAGTGGTTAGGTTCAAGACACAGAAGAAGCAGGTGGAAGGGATGAAATATTCAGCATTATACCACATTCAGATCACACTAAGAATGGCAGGAAACCACACCCTCATGTTAAACAAGACAGTTCCCAACACTGCAAGTCATGCATTCTTGGAAAGAAGTTATATCTGCAGACTCTTTCTTTACCATGGGACATTACTTTTTATTAGACACTGCACAAACCCTTCACTTTCAGGGTTTAGATTCATTAGATTAACCATAGGGCTATCTTTGCAGATTACTCTCTTGACATACTTCTTCTGCAACTGCACATTTATTGCACAAAAGCACATATGCATGCATGATATACATACTCACATCTGCACATAGAAAGGTAAGGTTCCTCAGAAGGGTCTAAACTTAGACTTCAAAGACCCTAAACAGGTACTGAAGTCCAGCGTCACTGTGATTTGCTAACTCCTCTGTGCTAAGCAAGGATTTATGAGCCTATCTGCAGGCAGTTGATTCAGCAAAGCTTGACAATTCTCTGTACATGCAGATCTGGTAATACCACTGATTACAGTTTAAAATACATTGTTAAATGTAAACTGCCTCTCCTTGCTACCCTCCTTCAGGTTCGCCTTTCCACAGTTGCTTCACCAAACTTTAATCATTCAAGCTAAAACATACAACCCTTTCCAAAAATAAATTTTAGAAGGACTAATTTCTTTCTTTTATTGTTTTGTGTTTTTTGTGTTTGTTTGGTTTTTTTTCTGATCCAACACTGAAACCACGTTCTTATGTTTCTAATAAATTCAACTTCCTAGCTCTTCGAACAAGGACTTCAAGTGTTTGCGACATGCCATTAGCTGTCATCAGGCTTAACCA
>VXBT01005217.1:45712-105010 GCA_013400235.1 Oriolus oriolus | reverse complement strand
CGGGGCTGCCCCGGGCCCGGCCCCGCTCCGCTCCCTGCGCGGCGGAGAGCTCGCTTCCCTTTAAGCGGCGGTTCCTCTCGGTTGTCCCGGTGGCGCGGGTGCGGGTCCTGCTCCCTCCCTGCCTCTTCCCCTCCCTCCCGCCTGCGCTCCGCCCCGGCAGCCCCTTCCCGCTCCTGCGGGTAACGCTGACGGCCGGGAGAGACCCGGGAGCTGAGCCCCGAGTCCGCCTTTGGAAAAACAGAAATATCCTCTAGCGCGGGCGACTTGCGGCGAATTGAGTTTGCAGACGGGGAGAGCAGGTCGCTTTTCCGTGGAAGTTCGCGTCAGGTGACAGCTCCTGCTTCAGGTTGTGTACTTGGAGCGCTTGACCCACTTTGTGATTAATCTGCTTCGCCGTAGTTACCCCGGCTGATGGCTTTGCCTGTCAGATACTGCAGGAGTGTTTAATAAGATGTATTAACTGTACAGCCAAAGAGAAGTGAAACTGCTTTAATTCGATTGTCCAGACCAGCTCCGTTTCAGGTTGTGTCCCTGTACTTGGACACGCTCAAATGCACAACGGGATGTAAGCAGGGAAATTATTGATCTCTCTGCTATTCGTAAAGAATCTTTGTAGAGTAAACCGTTTGAACAAAAAGAACCTACAGCAAATATATTTTCAGTTGTATGTGCCTGTGTGTGTGACATGTTTGCTAAAACCTGAACCAGAACAGGCAGAGCTATGCTGGTTTCCTTTTCCTGACACGTTTTATGTTTTATGCTCAACGTAAGAGAACCCCTCTGTGCTTTCAGAAATGAAAAAAAATAGCCTACTGGGCTTCACCCATCCACTAGTAAGTGGAGTTTTGAAGTTTTGTTTTTCCCTTTAATAGAATTGAAAGTTGTATCTAGACGTGTGTTGCCGTGGAGCTTGTCTGGCCGATGCTGGTGTGGTGTGACAGGTGCTCACACCTCAGTGCTTTGTGTTAGTAGCTTTTTCAACTCGGAGTTGTAAGTGTATGCTATCACTCCTGTCTGTGGGGAAAAGGCTGAGGGATGAGGAGAAATAGTCCTTGATGCTTTTCTTTGATCCTGGTGGCAGAATTGCGTTTGGTGCTCTCACCCAGAGAAGTTCTGCTCAGAGAATGTAACTCCTGCGTGCTTCCCCAGGGAAATGATGGGATAGCTGTGAAATTTGCTTTGAAACTTCACAAATATTTACAATTTTCTGTTTGCCAGCACAAGGACTGAAAGCTTTGATATGCTGGCACTTTCCTCAGGAATGGTGATGGATCAGTGAAGGCACTTTCTGTGTCAGTGTCTCTTTCAATAATAGCAGAGGGTTGAAAGATCATTTTTCTTCCAGTTCTTGCAAATGAATGGCTTTGCATGCATGACTCTACAGTGAGGTGTAGAGTGGTGTGTGTGTGTGTGTGTGTTCCAGGCTCACAGGTGTGCTTTCACTGCTACAGTTAACACTGCAGAGAGCTGAAAATGCCAAAAAATAGTTTGAGTGAAGAACCCGAACTTCTCATTGTTTTTTGGGCTGTCACTAGTTTTTATTTTGCGCTTTCTTCAGCTCGGTTAAGGTCTTAAAATACAGCTGACTGTCATCCCAGCGCACTTGTTGTGGCAGGTTGGGTGTTTTGGGAAACCAGTTCCCTCAGTCAGTTTGGCTTTCTCTATGGTTTGATGTGCAGGTTGTTTAGAACTGAGTGATCTCCACAGTTCCAAAGCATATTCTGTGTTCAAACCAGAGCTTTTTGAGTCTTCCTCAGAAAATCTGAGAAACACCTGAATGTGTTTTGCCCAGACTGATGTTAACTGTAAGCCTGGTTTTGAGCAAAGTGTTTTCGCCGTTTTGGTGACTTGCTGTGAACTTAGGAAGAATTACTACAGATCCCAAAGCTGCTCCCAGACTGGTTCAGCTGCATTTTACCACTCTTCTTCTCTACCAGCCTTTCCAAAGGAAAATAAGCTCTTTGGCAGTCCACCACCTATGGAGGAGGTGCTGTAAAGAATTGGGTTGCAAGAGAGCTTCTTCTCCTGAAGGAGCTTCTGCTGATGGGATGGTTTTTGAGGAGAAGTTTGGGGGGTAGAGGCTCATCCTCTGAGGAAGGACTTACAGGTGATCTTAGGAACTGTTGCTTCATCCTGAGCAGCAACATCAAAACTGGATTAGCTGCACTTTAGATGTTCAGAGCCAGTCTGGACAGGGCCTGTAGCAACCTGGGATAGTAGAAGGTGTCCCTGCCCCTGGCAGGGGGTGGAACTGGATGAGCTTTAAGCTCCCTTCCAAGCCAAACCGTTCCATGATTCTGTGATTTGAATAAATGTTAGTCATTATACAAAGAACTCTGTAGACAAGTACTACTTTCTCCCTCTTGGCTGCTTTTTTTCCCCCTTCTTATATAAACTGAGCTTCTGCTGGTTTGATTTTGCCTTTCAGCAGAATCAGTAAATCAGAGTGTCTTTTCTTCCATCTCTAAATGTCTGTTACAAGCGGATAAAAAACTTTAGCAGCTGATTTAATATTCTTCCTGTTAAAATGTTAAGTCAGGTTTTCCTTTTTCTTTGTGTATGCCTGCTTGCGTTTGGAAAATTCATGGAATTGTGGAATGGTTTGGCTTGGAAAGGAGCTTAAAGCTCATCTTGTTCTACCTGCTGTGATGGGCAGGGACACCTTCCACTAGCCCAGGTTGCTCCAAGTCTGTCCTTGGACACTTCCAGGGGTGGGGCAACCACAGCTTCTCCAGGCACCCTGTGCCAGGGCCTCAGCACCCTCACAGGGAAGAATTTCTCCCCAATATCCCATCTAACGCTGCCCTCTGGCAGTGGGAAGCCATTCCCTGTGTTCTGTCCCTCCATCCCTTGTCCATAGTAATTCTCCAGCTCTCCTGGAGCCCCTTTAGGCCCTGGAAGGGGCTCTGAGGTCTCGCCAGAGCCTTCTCTTCTCCAGGTGAGCACCCCCAGCTCTCCCAGCCTGGCTCCAGAGCAGAGGGGCTCCAGCCCTCGCAGCACCTTAGTGCTCTCCTCCAAACTCATTCCAACAGGTCCATGTACCAGGAAAATGTCTGACCTCTAGAAGAAAATCCAGATCATGCTAAAACCCCTCGGATGGTTTCCACTAGGTTTTCAGTTGCTGGCAGGAAGAAGCCTGGCAGTCCTGACTGCAAGCATTCCCTTCCCCCTGAGCTCTGTATGTTTGTCTCCTTTCACAGTTGTGCTTCAGGGATAAATGGCAGCTGATGAACTGTTCCTCCTAATTATTAATGCTTTGAGAGGGAAAGCTGTTGTGGGCGCTTCCAGTCAAAACGCTGTGATTTCCCTTTGGCATTCCAGGTGCCAGTGAAAGCGTGGGGAAGCATATGCTTGAAGCATGCAACAACAACCTGGAGATGGCTGTCACCATGTTCCTGGACGGAGGAGGGATAGCAGAGGAGCCCAGCACCAGCTCCGCGGCGGTGTCTGCCGTTCGCCCGCACCCCGAGTACGTACCCGGGAACGCGGCTGTGCAAACCAGCCCGTCCTACAAACGTCACAGTGCAAAGCACCACAAATCAGGCAGTTGTCACTTTGCACTTACAGCGACACACGCTGCTTTGATCTTGTTAAATTGATTGCTCCAGCGTTGTTCCGGGTGTTCTGGTTTGTAGACCAGAAGCGAGGCTCTTGCGCTTCAGAAGTTTTCTGTAGGTTTCGCCTGTTGTTTTTTACAATCCCGTTAAAGTAGGGATCCAGTAATAAGAGAGTCTTATTTTTAAATTGCTTCAGCAATCTTGCTTTACACTAATTTGGCAGTTAGAGAGTTCTGTTTGGTTGGTTCTTGTAAATGAAGCCACCTCACTCGCATTTCATAGATTCGTAGAATTTAAGGTTGGAAAAGACCTCCAAGATCATCAGGTCCAGCCATTAACCCAACACTACCACCATGTTCACTGCTAACCCATGTCCCCAGGTGCCACATCCACACGTTTTTTGAACACCTCTGAGGGTGCTGACTCCACCACTGCCCTGGGCAGCCCGTGCCAGTGCTTTACAAGCCTTTCCGTGAAGAGATTTGCCATAACATCCAACATAAACCTGCCCTGGCACAACTTGAGGCCATTTTGTCTCATCTCTTTTTACCTGGGAGAAGAGTCTGACTTGTGAGGGTTTTATTGTGGTGGTTTAACCCAGTTTGGCACTGGAAAGGCCAGGCCCTGCACACCAGTGTGCAGAGGAATCAGCAACTTCAACACCTTCATCGGTCTCTCACACATCAGATGCCTGTAAAGGGAAGAGAGTTTCCACTTAAGCATGGTAGAGAGTCTCAGTGTTGCCTGTTAATGTGACAGCTTGGGATAAAGGGAATATCTTGAGTGGTACAAATAACATTCATTGAATATAGTAAATTAAACACAAGCCAGGCTTTTGTCCTTATGAAAATCTTCCACTCCAGGAAAAAGACAACTACCTTACAGAGGAAAATCCTTGCCTCTCATACTTCTGAAGCACATATATAAATTTAAACAATTCTTTTAGTGCTAACATTTATAGCTGACCTGAGGTGCCTTCCTGCTTGAACCTTTGACAGGTAACAAAGTTAAAATAAGTATATAGGTTAGTGTTCTTATTTCTAGACAACTTCTGGCACATCAGTGACTTCAGATTTTTCTTGGAATACTTTCTTTTTTATACTCGACACCCTCCAGGTGCTGATGAGCTTAGTGTTCCTCCTAGGATGAGAGAACAGTAAATGTGCACATGGAGAGTAACTAGCTGCACAGAGCAATCAAAGATGTGGAGTTTAGAGCAAGGTTAGTGCATCCTGCTGACATCCCGAGCTACTTTCTGAAACCTGCACGGTCAAGAGCTGCAAAGTGCACACTTCACACCTTGGAAGTCTGAGGGAAGAGGGAGTTCATAGAAGGAGGGAGTTCATAGACAGGATGTAGCAATGGATGAACCCTTCTCCACACAGATCCGTGGGCCAGGTGACCACACCGTTGTCACAGTGACGCTTGTGATTTCCTTTCTTCTCCTAATTGTGGTTTCAGATTATCTATAAGTCTCTGCAGGCATAACTGAGTGAGCTGTTGACGTGTGAGGGAGCCCAGCTAAGTAAGCTCCCTCACATGTAAGCCAAGAACTGCATCAGAAAAGGGGAAAATGGCTATCTTGACCTTGTTTTCCTTCCTGTGGAAAAGAGAGAGGTGTGACTTTCAGGTGGAAGCAAAAAAGTCTTCTGACAGACAAAAGCCGGTAATAAGGAAGATAATATTTTTTTATATGTAGCTAGCAAGGAAAGGAGGATGACAAGTGGGTTATTTGACAGCTTTTGCTAAGTTTTTTAGAAACTTTTCCAAGTTCTGACAAAGTTATTCTAGAAGAAAAAATGTTTAAATAGTAGATTGACAAAGCCTGGGATCAAGTCACTCAGGGGTTTGCATAATCTTCTATCAAAGGTCGTTCATGCCAGCTCTCAGTGCACAGGGTATGAGGTCCAGCAGCAGTGCCACGAGTGGGAACAGATGCTCCCTCGAGGTCCCACTTAATCCCAAACCTCTTCATTCTGTGCAGTGGTACAGCAGCATCTTCACCTGGTTCAAGCTGCAGGAGCCTTGGAGCATAATGAGGTGTGGTTCGTACAGTACTTGGAATATTATTGTCTCTCTGATATTTTCTTTTTTGTTTCTTCTCCTTTGATAGGGATGAAGTGCGAGCTCCAATTCCTCAAAAGCAGGAAATCTTAGTAGAACCTGAGCCCTTGTTTGGAGGTAGGCTTGTGTTCTTATTTTGTTTCTGTTTTCTTTACCTTGAGATGAGCTAAGTGACAAAGGAAAATCAAAACTTGCTGGATATGAAGAAATAACACCAGTGGTATTGAAAACCTCACACACAAGAGACACTGCATTCCCAGGGGTACTAATTTGCTAAATCTTGTTTCATGAGACTTTGTGAGGTGGTAGCCAATTAACTTAATTAAGTATATATCTGCATTCTGGGGGCCCAGAACTGTGTGGTACCGCTGTGGAAATGTTCAAGGTGCTGGGATGGAAGATGGAGCCTTGGCTGATGAGCAAAAATGAAGAGGACGCATGCCTGCGTCTCGAGGAGACGACAGATCAGAAAGAAGGGCTGAACTGTGTGATTGCTCATAACCTTCTCCATTTCTCAAGCAGGAATTTAATTTGCTCTTTAAGCTGTGCCAGCTCCTTTTCTTGTCTCTGTCCTTCTCATGTGGGCCAGGCCATTTCTGGGCTGGCCTTTGCCATGTCAGATGGATTGAGAGCTTTGCCCTTTTCACCAAGGAACGCTATGCGAGTGCTCATCACTGCAGTGATGAAATGCTCTTTTCCATCATTTAGTTCCTGTGTTAGAAAGCAGAAGGAGGCCAAGCTTCAGGTTTGCCCCAGAACTGATTTTGTCTTGATTCTGTTTTTCAACATCAGAGAGGTGTTTAGCCAGGATGCACAAGCTGAGGGGTGGTTCAGAGGGCAGCACACAGTGCCAGGCAGTACAGGTGCACACCACTTGCCTTTTTGCAGCACTTGGCACAGACAGCAATGTTAGCTTTTCTAGTTTTAGTCCTTGTAGCAATTTTTTTTTTCTGGCTGTTTTGGGAGCTGGAAAATTTTGAGTCTTTTAATATGCTTCAGTCCCCAGACCCATCAGAAAATGTTAATGCCTTAGAATATGAATCACTGAAATGGACTAACTTAGCTTCCACTTGTACATACTGATGTGAGATGCATAAAGTAGCAACAATTTGAAATGCACACTTAATTTGCATTTGGGAAAAAAGGGAATGACATACAAAGCATCTGCTTTCGTTGAAGTGCTTTTGCACTTCTGTGAGCTTTATTGATGCCATTTCATGACATTCCCCTTGCTGCTGAAAGGCCACCTTGTCAGCAGCAGTGATGCTGGACGTCAAAGCTCTCAACTATCAGGTGCAGTGACAAAAAACAAAGACATACTGTGTTTATCTAATCCTTGCACTTCCCATCCTACCTGGATTTTGGAGGTGGGGCATTTAGTAGCAGAGGAGGGCAGTTCTGCAGCAGGAAATGTGCATCCGGAGGAAGATGCCCTGCTGATGCCGCTCTGAAGACAGAGGAGCTCTCTGCACTTCTTCCTGTGGCCCAGCAGAGTTTTTGACAAAGATCTATTGACTCCTGTGGGTTATCAGGATTAAGATCTGCTGACCCTAATGCTTGGTCTTCTTACACCTACCTGTTACACACTGATCTCAGTCACGCTGTTACTGACCACCACTGAGGTGACCTGGGTTGGTGACACCCTCCTGGCACCGTCTGACCCACCAATGCCACTTGTGTTTCTGGCACAAAGCAGCCTGACAAAGCAGCTGGACCTGGAGAGATAATTGGTCTCAGCTCTAGCCTTGCAGCAGGGAAGGTGGAAGTTTCTGAGGGTCATACTGAGGTGGTTGTATAAGCTCCTGCTTTTTCCAGTTGAAGAGGTGACCCTGTGTTATTTGTGCCCTGCTGGATACATGGATCCCATCATTCAGTAGAAAGGATCCTCCTGGATCTGCTGAGAGCCTCTTCACCTGTTCTGCCAGGCTGGAGCTGGAGCTGAGCCTGGCAGGGACATGCTGCTTTTGCTGAAGTGGTCCTTCAGTTGCTATTCCAGCTGAGTTTAAGTTGTTCTGAGGTTGGCTTTAGAGGGTTGTGCTTGTGCCTAAGCACTCGGGGTGAAGGAGATCTTACTCCCTGGAGTTGAGAGGTGTTATTCCCCAGCACATTCCTTGTTCAGGCTTGCTTTCTTTTTCCATGATAGTCTGTGTCATCACATTTCCAGTGGGTATGGGGTGTATTTATCGTACTTTAATTTGTTTATTATTTATTATGTCTTGTAGCAATTGGGCTTTGAAAGTTCTGTCTTTCAGCTGATGGTAAAGGAGAAAAGTAGCTGGAATAATCTTGGCAGGCAGTTCTGTTTTCCTTCCAAATGCAGTGGTTGTGCTGTACCTTAGGACTTCAGTGGGACTTGAGGGTACTTTTTCTGATACCTGCCTGGGCTGCTGTCTCTGTCCAGCTGCACATAATCAGTTCTGAAGGTTTCCTTGCAAACAGTCACACTGGATCTAATGGAAGAGTGTGGCTGTTCAGTCCAGCCAAGAAGTTGGGACAGGATCAGGATAAAGAGTCTAGAAAAGAATAGAGATGCACTGTGGAAAAAACAAATGTGTTTTTTTATTAAAAAAATATTTTCTCATGGGGTTTTTCAAAATCTTTTCAAGTTTTTCATCCCCTTGAAGGCCTTGGGTAAAATCTTGATGGGAATTGTGACAAGGTGATGCTGTGACAGCACTGCCACTGCGCGCTGAAGGGCCTTGGTGAGCCCATCAGAAGGGGTTTTAAGCCTCTCTATGTTGTTGATACACGTTTTGTTTCTGGGGAGGATGTGTTAGGAAATAGAATTTACAAACCACCTACTGCCTATTTCCATCCATCTCCAGCCCTTCCCAACGACCTCTACTCCCACATCATCCCTGTTTCGGGTTCCTGTGCTGTTTTCCTGCATGAGTGATGGAAAGCACGACTATGTATTTATAATTGACAATATACTTTTCAAATAATTCTTGAATTTTTTTTTTAAGCTCCTAAAAGACGCAGACCTGCTCGCTCAATATTCGATGGCTTTCGGGATTTTCAGACAGAAACCAGTAAGTGTCTACAGATCAGTAAGCCTGATATTCTGTTTTATTCCTTTTAATGCAAATAAGATGGAGAAATCATTCCTGTTGTAGGCTAGGACAGCTTTCAGTTGTTGAAACATTTTTAAATTGCCTATTGTATAGCAGGGCACATTATTAGAAGTACAGAGTCATAGAATTATGATTATCACAGTATATTCTGTCTGCTTTGGTATGCTAAATACTGTCATGCCAACTCTCAAAAAAACCGGTTTTTTTGCTCTAGAGGGAACAAAAAAGGGGGAAGAATCTTAACACACAAGCAGGAATTAAATTCATCCACTGAATGTTTCTTGGCTAGGCAAGTGGACGTTCTGGCACTTGAATTACATTTGAGTAGCCCTGAGGCTTCTCGGCCACACACGAGGCTCTTATGGCTTTAATTGCTGTTTGCCCTTGGCTGTTCCTACCCAGAATCTCCAGATGCCAAAGCACTGGCTGTTATTTCATCCATGAAATGTCACAGAATGGGATTCTGTGGCAGCACGACACCAGGTGTTTCACAGCTGAGTTATGGCTGTTGTGCTGGTGTTGCTGGAGTGTTCCAGAGGTGTAACCACAGAATCAGTAAGGTTGGAAAAGCCCTCTGAGCTCGAGTCCAACCCTTCCCCCAGCACTGCCAAGGCCACCAGTGCCCCGTGTCCCCAAGTGCCACATCCACACAACAACATCTGTTAAACCCCTGCAGGGATGGGGACTCCACCCCTGCCCTGGGCAGCTGTGCCAGGGCTGGACAACTCTTTCCATGAAGAAATTTTCCCTAAAATCCAATCTCAGCCTCCGCTGGCGCAACCTGAGGCCGTTTTCTCATCCTGTCACTGGTTACTGGGATCCATGGACCATGTTCCCACTGAAAATGTGTATTAATAGCTAATTTCTTTGCCCTGACAGGTTTGGTCAGGGTTTTCCAGTAATGATGAACACAACAGGTGTTGAAATCACTGGCAGCTGTGTAAATGAAAGTGCACCATGTACAGAATCAATACCCTAAAATTTTTTCTCACCATCTTCCAACCTGGTCTAGCAGAAGATGTTCCAGCCCATCGCAGGAGGAGGTTGAACTGGGTGATCATTGGGGTCTCTGCCAAACCAAACCACCCCGTGATTCCACTCTTAAGGCATTTAGAGATGCCCAACATGTGAGAGATGCACTGTGAGGGTTAATGGTGAAACTTTATCGTGCTTTTTGGCAGAACTTTACAGGTGGTCATCACTGTCTGGCTGTCTCTGGAAAAGCAGCCATGGCCATGAAATTCCAGAGTATCTCCTGGCTCCTAGGGCTGCTGCACAGGGATGCTTTATTCCCTATGTGCCTGCTCAAGCATGGTTTTTATGCTTTGGACCATTGACAGCTCCTTTCACACTGGAAAATTTTTGTCCATGAGATGGTTATTGCCCATTTCAGCTGACCTGGTTCCATAAAATACATCACATATCTGCTGTGACTTACCTTTACTGTCCATGGTCATGTCTGTGTAGGAAATGTGTTCTGTATTATTTCAGATGGAATTGATATGCTTTAAAAGAAACATCCAAAGAGATTTCTCCATGTAAACTAAATGTTTGTTTCTTTTTTTCCTGTGGGATTGCCCCACAGTCAAGTAATGGAAACACTGCAATAGAAATATTCTTTTTAAAAGTTGTATTGCTACAGTCTAGCTCAGTTTCTCATTTAAAAGCATCACTGGGGACAAGTCATGGCTTTTTTTGGCTCGTTTGGTTTCAAATACTGGTATGTGACCCCTCAGGTTTATTAAGATGTTGTTTAAAAGCATGTGAGAAAGCTGGGGCGAGGGGGTTCTGCCCTTACACTCCAGCTAATCTTGTTCAGTGGGGTCTAACCCTGCAACTCATATTCCTCCCACTAACTACTCTAGCCCTGTTCTCCCCAAACCTCCTAGGAGCTCGAGGGAATTTCACCCCAAAAGTTGTGTGTTTGAGCATTTAGCCATAAATCCCCGTTGTGAGTATGTTTAATCTCATTCCACTCCCTTTCCTCTTGGGGCTGTGCAGTCCGGCAGGAGCAGGAGCTCCGGAACGGAGGGGCAGTGGACAAGAAGCTGACCACGCTGGCAGACCTCTTCAGACCTCCCATTGACCTGATGCACAAAGGCAGCTTTGAAACGGTGAGGGCTCACATTTGGGTGCAGATCCTTACAGGGTGGCTGGGGAGGGTGGTGTCAGGATGGATCCATGGCCGGACAACCAGAAGGTTGCGAAAGACTGGGCAGTGATAAATATTTGGTGGACTGCATATGGGAGTGTTGGTGACATGTTGAAGGACTTCACTGGTGATGGTGTCACCTGGAATGAACCCACAAGGATCATCGAGTTCAACTCCTGGCCGTGCAGACCACGTTGTTTTATGTTTCAGTATCAGTGTGGTAAATGACACGTGGTGAAAGACTTCAGTGAGCAAGGGAGGCTGATCAGAATGGAAAAATTGCATCCCTTGAACTATCTCCATAGAGGATACAGAAAAAGCTGGAGTAAGATTGCTTTGGATAGGTGAGGGAGGACTTTGCAAGGGGCAGTGTGGTTTGCAGCACAGCCCTGCTGAGAAGCAAAGGTGGAGTTAACACGGCTGAGTGGCTTCTGATACCTGAGTGAGTAAAATGATTTTAATGTGGCTTTGCCATCAAGCCACAACTTCATCCTCAGCGGAGGTGTTGCTCTTGTATAAAATCACAGTGGTTGTCTTTTGCTTCTGGTGGTGCTAGGGAATGTGTCCCAGAGCTGCAGGACACTGTCAGCTTTAAACAGTTTCGGGTGTCACCTTCCCTGACTGTGTAGGCATGTGTGGATCTATTCCTAAATTGTTACGATGGGGATCAATGACTTAAATAATGATTACAGAACATGCAGATTGGTATATATTTTTAATTTTTGAGTCCATAAATTCCAGATATTCTGCAGAAATTCCCGTACTGGGCTTTCTCCTGCTCATCTTTGAATAGATGAGATTGATGATGGTGATGATCATTATTTTTACTGGATAAGAATGCAAAGTAATGATTAAATGGTACAATGCAGATGCTGGAGAACCGACTGCACAAGCTGAACAAAAATGTTATTTACTGTGTTTTCACATGTGCCTTGACTGCCGTGCACAAGTACTAGAGCACTGCTGGAGAACTTTTGGTGAAACGCTGTGTGCCTTTATGGAGTTCTCCAGCTCTCATCCCATTACCCTCACCTTTTTATGCTTCCCAAATCACCAGGGATCAGTTGCTTTGTCACTAATTCCTGTGTTCTGAGGGTACCCTCCACAATCTTGTGACAGAATCCCCGGTGTGAAAGGCTGCTGGCAGGGAAGAGCAGTGTCCACCTTGGGAAGGAATTTGGTGCAGTAGGAGCAGCCTGAAGCACTTGATGCTCACGTGTCCCTGCCTTGTGATCTGTGGTGCAGGGTTTACTTTAAAAGACCTGTGTCAGGCCTTCCAGCTGATGGTACCTGCTGGGCCTGGGTTCCAGAGCTGTTGGTGAAACCAGCAAACGTGTGGTTAGAGGCACCAGTGAGGGGAATTCACGTGGCAACAACCAGTGGTGCTCCAGGAACAGTCAGCAAGTGCCCTCTGAGCTCTGCTGTGGAATTTGAGATGGGTGCTTGTCTTTCCTTGGGTCTTGCTGGAAATGTAAGGAGACTTTAGCAGTGTTGTTTGTGGCATCTGTCACGGTCAAAAGTAGTGTCAGAGAGTGAAATAACTGCTTGATGGATTTGTTTGTCCTAAAGTCTCTGCATTCTTATTCAGTCTAAGAAAAATAATTTTTAAAAGGGGTGGGCTGGGGGTGGGGAAGGGGTTTGTATATACTCACCTTGCCCTGTTCTGTGCAGTACCTGCACTCTAAAGACCTGTACACTTTCTGGTGTTGGCACTCACCTTGCCGTGCTCTTGCACAGTTCCTTGTTCCATGGCATAACCCTTCATTTCACACTGATGCTCCTCAACTTCATTGCAATACAACTCTTCTCACTGTGTTGACCATTTCCCCTTGAATTTTACCTTTTCTGACTGCAAACTGCTCTACTGCTTCAGCCTGGGACCGTGTTGGGCCTCAGTGATCACAGGGTCTCAAAATTCATCTCTAGGAGGCTGCTGTTGGCTTCTCCCTTCTCTGTATGCTGAGATAAATGTATATAAACCATATGATCAATCCGAGATGCTCATCACATTCCGGAGTATCAAAGACTAAACACCGTCACTGAGAAGCTCTTGTAGTTGAGTTTTGATCTAAGTGGGGTTTTCTTTCCAAGGTTGGTGTGTGGTGTGTTCCAGCCTCTGGAGGGGTGTGCAGGAACACTCTGCCAGGGTTCAGCCATGTACATTTATCAGAGAATCATTTAGAATTTAGGGCTTCATTGGCAGGACTGGTGACATCTTTGTCGCTCATCAGCAGTTGCTGCTCTTTGGGTACTTTGAGGTTGGTTTTTGACAGTAAGTACATGTAATTATCTTTCGTTTTGCCCAAGAAGCCTCATTTTGCTTCAGTTACAAAGAAACTTTGTTACCAGTAAGGCCCAAAAAGTTGCTGTTTCATTTTAACTCAGTAATATTAGCTTTAGGAATAGGTGTTGACTGACATTGTTTTGGGTTTTTTTACTTGCTATATATGAAAAAGCATTGTGCTTCACATGCAGAACAGCTTATGATCACTGTACTTGTAAAGTTCAATGTGTGATTGTGTAAACTAGAGTTCTGCCATTAATGTGGAATCTTAGGAATAAATCGCTCAAGTAGGATAAATAAATTGCACACCAGACGTGTCTGATGGAGAGCAGTGTGGTTTTGTTCTCATCTCAGACTGCTTTCAAGAACTCCAGGTGTTCTCCCTTCGTGCCTGTGATGCGAGAGATGATTGAATTTGGGGGGTACACACCAAACTGACTTAGTTTGCACTTCTTACTGCAGGAGGAGATGGTTCTGGTGTGTGCAGTTCTGTGCTCAGCACTCAGTAGGGTTTCAGTGAAGTGACTGAATGTCATGATGCAGAGTTTCAAGTCTGTCTATATGATTTTTTTTTTTCCCATTTAACAATAACCTTTTCTAGCTGCTCCCTGGTTTACAGCTGAGATTGTGGGGGTTTATTGTTTCTACTTAACAAGCAGCAATAATTTGGAAGCTGATCTGGTCACTGTATTCAAATGGAGCAATTACCTGTGCATAAGGTGCTTCTAGCCTGGTTTGGGTCAGCACAGCTGGAGGTACAGCTGTGGCTCAGGAGTGGCTGGGTGCTGAAAGGATCTATGCCCTGCCCCAGGTAGGAAGGGGAAGTGTGGCCCAAATAGGAGATTTCTTGTTTGATAGTGTCCTGCTCTGACTCTCTGTCAGCTGTTATCTTCCACACTGAGTCACACACATGTCCAGAGGGTCACATGGTGCTGGCTCCACTTCCTTCTTCTCTCTACTGGACTTGAAAAGATTGCATTTCAACAAAACTGAGCCAGCAGGAACCACCCCAACATTTTTAAACCATATATGTTCAGAGAAGTCAAATGAGAGGAAAACTTCGTTTTAGTAGTGCAAGAGCCCGAGTTACACAGGGAGATCCAGCACTGAGTGTAAACCAAGACTTGTCTCGCAGATTGTCTCACCAGATCGCTGGTTTGCTGCCCTAAGCTGTAATGATGAAATATGTGACTGGGCAGAAAGGGTAAAAGCACACTTAGGACAGATGGGATTGGTTTGGTTTGATTTTTGCATCTGGGCTCCACTGGCTCTGCTCTCAAAGAGTGGCTGGTTTGTAGTGCCCTGTGTGTGGGCTCTGTGAGTGCCTGGCACTGGCCTTTATACCTCGAGGAAGGAGGGGAACGGGGGGGGCACTTGGTGTTGGAAACAGAGGATCTAAATCCATCAGCTTTTGGGATACACAAGCCAGCTCTTGAGCCTTCCCTTGTTGTCTTGTCCCTTACCAAAGTGACCCTCCTACAGGGTTTCTTCTCCTCACACTCTTGTCCTTCCACCCCCTCAGAAGAACCCCTGGAGATGTATAAGAGCAGAGCTGTGTATGTGTGAGATAGCAGCAGTTTAACTGTGTCCTTTTAAATGTGAAACCCAAAGCTTCTTTTTAGAAGGAAGCTAAAAGTAGTTTCAAAAGCTCTGAGGTGAAAACTCAGTTTTGCAAATTTTCTCTGTGAAATTTCCTGCTTGCATCCTTCCAAGGCCCTTAGCTGGACATAGGAGAGGTAGAGCCAGAGGTTTTCATTAATACTGAAAGATATACAGAGTGAAGGTAGAAGAGTGAGATGCGCTCTCCAGCTTTCTAATTACATATTTTTGGGAGTGTTCTTTTAACAAACAGACTACATGAGAACACAGGACTAAGGCAATCCAGTTGACTTCAGTAACATAAGGATTTTTGTTCCCTTTAAAGTTGGGCAGTACCTCTGGGCCTCATCTCAAACTGATTGCCTAGAATTAATTCTCAGAATGCACAGTTAGCTCAAAACAAGTGCCAGTTACTTAGGTGTCACCTGCCCCACTTTTCTCACCTGGTGACCCAATACTGGATTCTGGCAGTGTAAATCAGTGGTAAGTAGTTAGTGTGAGGCCCCTTGTGAGAACAGGACAATTCCATGCTTCTACCTTCATTTTTTTTTCCTTTGAGTAATACAAAAGCTGCCTCTGCAGGGCTCTTGGCCACGCAGGCTGACTTTGTGGGCTGAGATTCTTGCCTTGGTGAAGCTGAGTGTGTGGGGTTCACGTGTCTGTCTGTCACACAGTGGACAGACAGACTCTTCCAAGCTGCGCTGGCTAAAATTCATTTCAAAAGTAAAAACTTTGGTTTGGGGAACAAAGTAATGCCCAAACAGCAAAATCTTGCATAACATCCTGATTCCCCTGAATTTTTTTGTCCTTTGAATTCCTTAACAGTAGATTACCCGCAGGATGGTGAGCATAACTTTGGAATATATTTTTTTTTACAAGCAAAGAGAGTTCCTATGCCAGTTCCAGTCTTTCCAGGTGGTAAGAGCATTCCTGCTGTTGATCTAGCCCTCTTTTTTTCAACAGGTATGAGAGTTCAGCGATCAGAATTACATTCTTGATCAAACTCCTACCATTAACTTGCAACCAAGCAATCAGACAGTGCCAGCTTTGTGACTCAAACCAGTAAGATTTCTTCCTGCGCCTTCCTGTCTCCCTCCCCACTTGCAGTCTGGATAAGCAGCATCAAAAAAGGATGCCTAATTCGGCAGTTGGACAGTCACAGAGTAACTCAAAACTTGGAGAGAAAAAGAAAACACGCAGAGAAGGGGTCCTGTTGAATCGATGCAAGTCCTCTGTCAATTATGCAACCTACTTAACTAGGTGATCCACGGGTTTATCTTTAGACTGAGCAGGTCTTTGTTGTCAGATCAGTGGGACTGACTACACTTCTCCCTGAATAAATACTTTATTCAGCATCGCCATGTGTGTCCCCCCTTCCGAGTTGCTTTTCCCACCCTGTGCTTGGCTTGTTGAAATCCAGCAGCTCTGTTCATCGATGTGATTCTGTAATTCAACCAGGCTCATTTAAAGCAGATCTTTCAGCCCTGCCTTCTGTTTTGTGGGTGCCTTTTCACTAGCTCTGTCCATCCTCCTCACTGCGAAGGGGTTTGGTGGAAGGTCTGGCAGTGGTAGAAGCCATCTCTGATCATCGCTGGCATCGGTGGCGTGTGGCCCCTTCAGCCTGATCTAACCAAGCTTTTCCCTCTGCTTCCAGGCCAAGGAGTGTGGTCAGATGCAGAACAAATGGCTCATGATAAACATTCAGAACGTGCAAGATTTCGCCTGCCAGTGCCTCAACCGTGACGTCTGGAGCAACGAGGCTGTGAAGAACATCATCCGGGACCACTTCATTTTTTGGCAGGTGAGAAATTGCCCTGGGGGTGGATGTGTGGGTAACTTGGTGCCTAGGTAGATGGGACAGAGAGAAAAAAAAAAAAGGATTTCTTCGAAAAAGATGCAATTCTCTTGGCAAACTTGCATAAAAGGTGTGTTTCGTGGAGTGTAGGTAGCTTATGGATGGGGATGTAATTCATGGATATGCATTTGAAGGCATAAACTGCCTTTCACTTGTGCAATCAGTGTTACCACATAGCTTCTAATACACGGAGAGCTGGAGGCTTACTTCCAGCCTGTCAGAGTTACTGAGAGCTGTGTGTACCATTTGCAGTTTGAACCGTAGAAGAGAGAAAAACCCAGTGCATTTTCAAGGTTCAGTTTGTTTGTGTTCCCTCTGCAGCCACTAATCTGCCCAATTTTGTAGGTGTACCACGACAGCGAGGAAGGACAGCGGTACATACAGTTTTATAAATTAGCAGACTTCCCTTATGTCTCCATCCTGGATCCCAGGACAGGTAAGACAAGTGGCAGCTGGTTACCTGGAGTTATCCCGTGGGAAGGACTGACAGCTGTAGGCTGGAATACCTTCCACTGCAGTTTGTGTCACATTTGGCTTAAGAATCTCTTCAAGACCCGAAGGACTGACTCAGCGTGTTCCCAGAGGAACTAAGGGAATAAAACACCCAAAACTTGCAGAAATTTTGTGTATTTGAAGCTTAGCAAGTATTTTGCTTGGAAAGTGAAAATAGTTGCATCTGGTGGAAGAACTCTGAATTCTTTTTTTTAAGTCTTTCAAAAGCTTCTTGAAATCATGTGATGAATAACTGCAGTGTTTGTAAGCACTACGTGAATCTGCTTTCTGCTCCTCCCACAGAGCTTTGTGAGGCTCAGCAATGACTTTTAAAATTGCATCTTAATTTTGAAATACCATTTTGGCTTCGAGTTTTTGTTTTGTTTTGCTTGTTTTTTACCTGAACAATCAAACTTCTCCCTCTCCCTCCAGCTCTTTCAAAGTTGTTGCTCTTTCTTTTGTATCCAACAGCTGCTTTTATCATCATATAACGCAGCTGTCTGGTTATATAATGCTGGTCTGGACTCCTGTTCCTAAGAACTGAAGTGATAGTGTCTGTGATCTGTGATCAGAGCTGAAATCTCTTTGTAGCTGACTTAAACCACCCGAAAATACATCTATTTTTTTAATGTTGCAGCTGAAGTTAGGATACTCTTTGTAGCACTTTACTTCTGGGAACAAATCCTGTTGGCCAAGGATTAGAATCAGTTCAGCAAGAATGGAGAAATGCTTCTTCATAAACTCAGTGGTTTGGTGATTATTCATTTGGAGGCCAAATTCACCATTCTATGCTCACGTTCCCACAGATAAAAAGAAAAGAATGGAAATAAACTGGGTCTATATCTATGTCTGCCCCTTTTCAGGGCAGTGGAAGGAGGAAGCTCCATAATTATCAGCTGGTAGCCTGTGGGAAACTGCAGTTCCTCAAACAGGGACTCTTGCAGCAGTGAGTTGGTGCGTCCGACCACTAAACTGCAGCGTTCTGCTGCAATTTTGTTTGAGGCCACCTTTTGTGACGCCACCTTTTGTTCCCTAGGCCAGAAGCTCGTGGAGTGGCACCAGTTAGATGTGACTTCTTTCTTGGACCAAGTGACCGGGTTCCTGAGCGAGCACGGCCAGCTGGACGGCCATTCCAGCAGCCCTCCCCAGAAATGCTCCCGCTCAGTAAGTGTGGGGCTCTCGGGGAGACACCTGAAGGAACACACCTGTGCTTATCCAGCTCTCCCGATTTCCCACACAGCCTCAGTGCAAGGGCACGCAAAGATACAGCGTTGCCAGGGAATGCCTTCTCCCAGGGTTGCTGTTTTGTTGTGCAGTTTGTGCTTTCCGGCACTTGGTTTGGACTTAGCAGTCACAGTGTGAAAGGAAAATGGATTACTCCACGCAGAACTCCAAGGAGAAGCCATTAAGTAATTACAGCATGCCTGGCTTTCCCTGCTGTGTGTTCCTGACAGGTTTAGTGGCTTCCCTTCCGGAAGACCGATGTCCTTTTGGTTCTCAGGACGTGTTTGAAGGTGGTTGTGATGTATGTGTGTTGCCTGCATCCCACAGGAGAGTCTCATCGATGCCAGTGAGGACAGCCAGCTGGAAGCTGCCATCAGAGCCTCGCTCCAGGAGACACATTTCGATTCCTCGCAGGCCAAGCAGGAGAGCCGGTCGGACGAGGAGTCGGAGTCGGAGCTTTTCTCTGGAAGCGAGGAGTTTATTTCCGTTTGCGGATCTGAGGAGGAGGAGGAGTCGGAGATCCCAGCCAAGCTGAGAAAGTCTCCGCACAAGGACTTGGGGTATAAAAAAGAGGAGAGCCGGAGGCCTCAGCCTGAGCCCTCTGCAAGGACTGAGCCTGGGACAACATCAAACCACAGAGTCCTGCCCTGCATCGATGCGGGGGCGCTGGAGGAGTCACCTGACAAGCCTGAAAGTACGTTCCGGGGCCTCGACGTGAATGGTGAGCACCCGCTTTTTATGGCTTTTGTTGTGGCTTTTTTGCCTGAAACTGTTTATAGGCTACCAAGCCTGGTTTCGTCCCTTCTTTTAAAAATCCTTTCTGATTTCCTGCCTCCTTGCCAAGAGAGATGGGAGTGATTCACCAGCAGCACCACTTTGGCACAGCAATGCTCCAGCCTCAGAGCAACCCTCTTGGTCCCTGAGCTCGTGTGTTACCCAGGAGTAAAGTCCACTGTGGTGTGACTCAGGTGCAGGGTGCTCTGGGCACGCTGGCTGCTGTCAGTCACTGCTGCTGTGGAAGACTCCTGAGCCTGATGTGTGAATTTTGAGCGTTGTGGTAGAAATTTATCTCCACAGACTGGATCCTTGTGGTTGTCTCCAGTCCCTCACCCTGCTCTGCTGTCCCACCTGAAATCTACCCAGGAGCTCAGCTGCCCTGTTGTTAACTTGTGGTGACTTCCTTTGTGCAGGACCAAAGGCACAGCTGATGCTGAGGTATCCAGATGGAAAGAGGGAACAAGTTTCACTGCCTGAACAAGCTAAACTTCTGGTGAGTGGAGTTACTGGGAATCCTTGTCTGAGCACAGGAAAGCCAAAACTGGAGAATTTTTGTGCCTGGGATGGCACTGTTGAAATCAGATCTGGTGGGAGAGGTGTATCCAGGGAGTGCTTGCCCTGTCATTGCTCTCTGGTAACTACTGCCTCTGTGTGTCTCCATTGCTGCTTGGGTTTTGTGTACACTCCAGTGTCTTCCTTAATCCCCACACTGCTCATTTCCATTCTAAAATGACTCTAAGTGGCTTTTGCATTAATTGTTAATTACCATAAAATTACCTCTCCGCTTTCTCATTTCTGGGGCTTTGTTTCTAAAAGTAGTTGGTTCCCATGGTAAAATCAGAGGCAAAACGCTTCGTTCTCATTTTCCATCTCTCCCATCGTACTTCCACCCTCCCTTCTGGACATTGATGTCGGAGCAGACTTTGGAGAAAGTTCTCCCAAAACAAATTAATTACAATATTACCTAATTACGGTGCCTCAGGTGTGCATCTCAACTGTGCTTTGGGCTCCTTACCTTGGAGAAGTCCACGTGAATGGCATTTCCATCAAAGTTTTGCAGGTGCTTACCTGGAAGCAGAGTGCAAAGAGGTCACTGTGTTCCTGTTTGCCCTGAGTTTTCAGGACACAGTGGCCAGTTAAGCTCATTTAAATGTAATCAATCTAAAAGCTGGAGTCGTGGGGAAGGCAAAAGCACACCTCATCAGAAGGATTTTGTATAGATTTGGGAGGAAAGGGTCCTGTCTCTTACAGAAATGAGTCAGCAGCTCTAGGAATGTACAGTATGCTCTGCTCATGTCCTCATCCTTGACTCTCTTGCTTGAAAATAAAAGGGGAAAAAAAGCTTGACTGCTTTCTGAATGCAGCTGGTTAAGTAAATTTGCATGTATTGTTAAACATGGAGCACTTCTGAATACTTCAGCAGTTCATTTAGGCAGTACATAAGTGTAATATGGAAATATCCCTGATAATCCTGACTTTTGGGTTGGCTCCTTTTATGGACTGTGGAAGTTAAAGGAAATTCATCTCAGCATGTGGTTTCCCTTCTGCTCTGCAGTCAGCAGAGGAATTTAGCTGCATCAAGGTTTGTGGGCAAAGACATCTTTTGGTTGCAGAGCTGAACAGGCAGCGTTTGTGCTCATCTCATGTGATCTTCTGGAGCCTTTCAGTCAGACCCAGACTGAGTCTCAGGTGTTTCTTTGTGGGCATCATTTCCATACTGGTTTCTTTCAACCCTTAGTTGCTTCCACTTTAAAGCTGGCCAGAACTAGCAAAAGAAATTGCTTAAGGAGACAGTTGCACTTCAGGAGTTTTAGCTGATGATGCTCCCCAACACCGGTTTTAAAATTGTTTTATTTTTAATCATTGTGTTGTTATTGAAGCACTGGCTTCTTTCCACACATTATTTCTTCCAATATTACCATGATGCCCTTTCTCCCTGTCAAGCCAAAAAAAACCAAAAAGGGAACACTGCCTCACTGCCTTTTTATAGAAGCAGTTGCTCATTGTGTGCAAATTAGGTTGACTTTACTCTGTCCAGCAGCTCAGCCCTCCCTCCACATCCTGAACACCTTTGGTTTGCCGAGTGTCTCAGGTGTGCAGGAAAGACTGGCCTGCGAAGGGACAGGGAGGGATGTGGGCAGGAAACTTGACTGAATATTTAAATTCAGCGGTTTGTAAAGGAATTTTGATCGCCTTTGTTGCTGAGATTTACTGGCATAAGTTGCCCACCAAAACAATGTGAACAGAATTAATAGGACCCCCTGATTTTTTTCACGCTTCGTTTTATTGCGTACAAATTATCTTTCCTTCCTCTCTTACAAAAGCTACAACTCCTCCTTCTGCCCACATCTTGCTCTGTTGCTGTGTCCTCTTTTTCTTCTGCCAATCCCCACTTCTCTGCCCCTCTCTGTGCTTTGGGTTCCCCCTTGCTGTGTTTCCTGGTGAACTTGGGAAATCTCTCTTGCCACAGCACACACGTGGGCTCTTCCTGACATGGCTTTTGGCTGGGCTGTGAGGCTGGTACCCCTCATCCCAGTGCTCTGTATCCTGCCCCAGTTGCTTCTGTAGGCAGAGAAGCCAGTGGATTGAAAAGATCTTTAAAAAACCCAAATCAAACAACCCCCAAACTCTCCTGCTTCTTAAAGAAAAGAAAAAAAAAAATGAGTAAAAGTACAGCATTTATTTTGGCCAGTGCTACCTCACAAAAGTGCTTCTTTGGTGGCTTTTAGCTTTAGGGTGAGGGCAATATCTGATAAACAAATGAGGGGGCTTCTATTTTGGGGTATTTAAGGCTTTTTTTTCAGATTCTATTTCACTGTGATTTGAATGTGTGGTGGGGAATTCAGCTGTCTTGCATTAACGCCCTGTGATGTGCGGTTTCATGTGTGGTTTGCCTTGTGTGTAAAGCATCAGTTAGGTAAGGGATCACTGGTAATGAGTTTTTGTGATTAGCCATACCACGTGGGGGCCAAATTACATGTTAAAGTAAAAGTGGGTCTGTGCTCTACGCAAAATTTCCAGATTTTAAAATTTTCTTCGTCCGTGACGACAAACTTCCTTTTTAAAGGAAAACGGGATTTTTTCTTTTTTTTTTTATTACATTCTGAATCCTGTGCCACCTGTTTGCCTTCCTTCCTCTGCAGGCTCTGGTGAAACACGTCCAGTCGAAAGGATACCCCAACGAACGCTTCGAGCTGCTCACCAACTTCCCTCGGAGGAAACTCTCCCACCTGGACTATGAGATCACGTTACAGGAGGCAGGCCTGTGTCCTCAAGAGACTGTCTTTGTGCAGGAAAGGAATTAGCACTGTGGCCTGAGTGCTCCCAGCCTTCCTCCCTCTCCTCTTTGCCTGGGACAAGAGTCGTTAAATATGCAGTTAAGGGTCATGGGATTGCAGTGCTGGAATCAGGCAGCTGGCTGGCCCTTCCTTCTCCCTCCTCCTCTCTCTCCCTCCCTTCTCCCGCTCTAGTGACCAAATGAGAGTGCTCAGAGTTTTATTTTCTTCCTCAGCTGCAGAGAGCATTGGGAAGAACATCTTTCCTCTGCTTTCCTGGAATAAAGTAAAACAGTGATCTGTGTAAATCCAGCGTGCTGGAGCTTGGAGTGGCCATAACACACAAACCCTTCTCGCTGCTATTCTTAAATCTGTTTTGTTTAATTTATTTTTGAAAAGAACGTGTGGTAAGGCACTGAGGCATCTCTCTGGAAGGAGAGAGCACAATGTTCAGGACAGTCTTTCCTTTGTTTGGATTCCCTACACAAAAGGTCTCCATTAACCTTCCAGCCTGCTCTTATCCAACACTGTGGTTTTGGAAAGGAGTTGGGTTGAGCCATGGTAAAGTACTCTGCCCCACCTCATTCAAAGCCTTCTAGATTGCCTGCATGTTTTCCTCCTGCTTTAAATTGCCAGTGGACAGAGTAAAGAAACCAACCAACCCCCAGAAAAGACAGCTGTGCTCCATGTGGGATTGACTGCATGGCCCAGGGGCAAAGCTGTGAGTCCAGTGCTGGAGCAGAACCGGCTCCTTCGTGGGAGTGGGTGGGTTTTCCATCTTCCCAACATCCTCAAAGTGTCTCCTTACTTGCTCTCAGGATTTTGCAGATGACAAGGGTACTGTAAAGGCTTTGGTTTCTCTGAAAACACCTGCCACAGAGACTTGACAGTCAGTTGGCTTTTTTCCTTGGGCACAGTGGTTGGTTTTTCCAGGAGTGAGTGGCTTTGCACTGCTTTTACAGCACTGACTGCATTGAGCATCAGTTAATGCTTCACAGAACACTTCCCAAGCCTGGTGGCTTGAATTCCCTGGGATGATTTTTATTCTATTTCCATGTTCATCTACCGTCACTTACCTCTACATTTGGAGGGCTGCATGGAAAGCTGCTCCTTGGTGCAAGCTTTCCTCTCAGCTTTGGAAGCTGGCACCAGAAGTCAGTGCCCTGGTTTTCCTCCAGTGTCTTCTCTAGCCGTGGAGCTGTTGGTCAGTTGGTGTTTCAGCAGCTGTTCCAGTGGGACAGGAGTTAACCAGCACAGCCCTCAGCACCGTGTGGTGGATTTGTGTATTTACAGCTGAAAACTCAGTTTAATGTGCTCTTCAGTCACTGAGGAGAAAGGCACATGGGACCTGGCATAACTGCTGACTTCTTCTGCCACTCGCAGGTGATTGTCCTCATTAAAGACTTCAGTAGTCAGAAATTTACATATTCCAATTTTTCAAGATATTTTGCCTTTGATTTCATACTGGCATCTGCACTTTGGAGCCTTTAAATGCAAGAAATCACAGAAAATGTCTTGCGCTCCCCAGGGAAACTTCAGCTCACAGCTGTCTCCTGCTCCTAATTGAGGTTTTGACATGTAATCATGCAGTTGTATAAATTGATTTCCCTTTCTGCTGCAGGATGTAGTGTCAGGAAAGCAGAATCTCATCTCAGTTTCCTCATCAGTGTCACACCAGATGGCACCTTTGGTTTGTAAAGACACCCCGGTGTGGAGGCTGCTCCCAGCATGGGGGAGGGAACGGGAGCCTTGTGTTGGGCCTGCGAAGCAGCAGTGGCACCTCTAGACTGAATGACCTTTAGTTCCTGGGTATCCAGATTCCTAACTTGCATTTCCATGAAGACCCAAAGCTTCTTGAAGCAGCTCCAGCTGCCTGGTTGGAATAACAAGTCCCAGGTGTGGTTTATTGGCAGCTCCCGGGCCTGCTCCTGTGTGTGGGGCTGGGCTGAGCTGTGTGATGAGCCCAGGATTTGCTCAAAAGGGGAAAAAATGGGAAGTTGAACATTGACATCGAAAATGGCACCTTCTTGTGGTTTCTAGTAGTTTGTTCTGTTCCAGGAAACTGTGATCCTGGGTTGGTGTGGGGTTTTTTTGTTTCTGTCTCACAGTGTGGTTTTTTCTATCACTTTTCTTTTGCTTTGCTTTGAGAGCAAGAGACAGAATTTTTAAGCAAGGGCAAGAATTTTTAAAGAATATGTATCCTTGCATGTGGCTCCTCTCTTTTTTCATTCCCCTCTCTCTCTCTCCTTCCAACGCAAACAAACCCGTGCTGTGACACCCATCAGCTGTGCTGTGGGGGCTGAAAGCTGATGAGAAACTGCACCAGCCAGGACAGAACCTCTTCAGCCCTTCATCCCGTTGGAGGGGGGTGTGTTTTGGTGGCCTGAGGAATATGGAAAATATGAATCAAGTCCTGCCTGGGACAGCTCATAGCAGTGAAGGTGATGGCTGGTTGGGCGCTGCTTAATGAGCCTTTAAACAGTCACTTCTAGATGTGAAATCTGAAGCTCAAATTGCCTTTGCTGGAAAAAATGTGTTAAATTCGATTGGGAAATACGATGTTGAGCTATGAAGGATGAAGGAAACAAATCCTTCAAAGGCTGTGGTTTGTGGCTTCCTGCGGGTGTCGCTCGGTCAGGATTTGGATGTGGTGTTGCAAGGACTGGCGAGGTCAAAGGAGAAGCAGGGCATGTAGGCAGTGGAGGTTTTTCTGAGTGCAGAGCTGGTCAGGGCTGTGGTGTTTGAAGCTGGAGCTCCTTGCTGCTGGTGGAGATGTTCCCTTTGCCTGTGCTCTTCAGCTGACGCGGCTTTTTTTGGGGTGTAGTGTCCAGTAGTCCCAGGCACAACCAGGATTCTGGAACAGAAGGTGGAACAGGCACTGGCTTTTCCCTGCCAGGTGATGCTGACACATTTACTTCCCATTTCAGAGGCCCACAGAAGGATTTTGGATCTTTCTGATGCTACATGCTCTGAAGTCAAGCTGATTGACCAGCTTCAACCTCACAGCATTCCCCACTGACCTAAAAAGGGCAGGTGGAGGCTGGGCCAAACATTTCTGGCCATACTTTTGTGATTTCCTTTAGGCTTTGAAGTAAGGTCTGCAATTTTTATGATTTCTGGCATTCATGGGCTGCAGTGCATTGGTTTTCCTGGTAAATCAGCTCAGTTAACACCACCCATCTTAGAGGAATGTCCACTATGTGCAGGTAGCCTTGTAAAATGCAGTTGTCTGTAAAAGGCATCCAGAGGTAGGTATTCCTAAGTAGATCTAAGCAGGAGTTTTTCCATCAGCTCTTCCCTGAGCTCCCTGACCTTCTCCTCGCTGTTAGGGGGAAGTGACACCTCTCACCTTTGTCCAGCTTGTGTTTTAGAAATTCCACGTCCTTCAGAGCTGGTTGGTACACTCAGCCTGCCCTGGGACTGCTGCTGTGGTTTGTACCTTTGCAGGTTGGTGCAGGTTTTCGTCACTCAGCCTCTCTGCTGAAGGCTCTCCCAATTCCTGTTCCTGTCAGAGCACGGAGCTTCTTCAGCAGGACTCGAGCAACAAGGGCTAAGTTAAAACCAGTTTTCTTTTGGAGACAGGGCAGCATTTGGGCTGTTGGTCAGGTAGCAAACGCTGCAGAGATGCTTGAGATGTGGTGGTTTTTCAGTAAACCACATAAAAATGAACTCTGAATGTTGGGACCTGTGTAGGAATGTCCGTGTGAGTGGGAAGATCTGTGTCATTTCAGGGCCTTATCACTTCGTTTTTATTCCTTTTTGTTTTGTATTAAACGTCAGTGCTTTCTTCTGGTTTAATCCCTGTTCAGTGGAGTTGATAAAATGGGTATCCTGGTGTTCCAGGAGGAGAAGGGGTGGCAGAGATGTGCTTTAGGTGGGTGAAGTGCTTGCTGTCCCTTAAGGACTGGCTGTGCCTTGTCTGGCCGTTCCCATAGACTCAAATCCAGCCTCTGCTCTCCCTCACCCTTTCTATTTATTTATTTTCACGAGTGATTTTCTATAAACAGAACAGCTCCTGTTTCAAAGACAGAACAAACTGATGCTGAGCCCTGTGCTGGCTGCGCTGTTGGAAGCACTCGCAGGCCTGTTTGGATTTGGAGCTGGTGAGGTTAATGGATGCCCTTTCTGGGATGACTTTTATTCCTGTCCCCTCTTGTCCGTGAGATGCTCGGTGTCTGTGCACTCCCAACAAACAGAGCCATATGTATTTACACACACGGGGGTTTAGTCAGAGCCTGCTGCACCTGGCAGCGGTGCCTCAGCCTGCCTCGGGTTATCCACTGTGTTCCATGGGCACCTTGGGAGTGAGGGCAGGAATTCGGGGTTTGGTCGCTGTCTCTGACCGCTGGGAGTGTCTGCAGTGCAGAGAAAAGTCACTTTGTAACTGCTTGGGAAACGGTGTGGAACTGAAACTGTGGAGCAGGGGATGAGGTGCTATTTTATAGACCAGATTTATATGAGGAACGTCTGGGTCAAACTCAACTCAGAGACACCAGACTCTAGGACAGATGATTTTTTTTAAAAAATGAGGCTGTTTCCTGGAGCTGGGGAACATCCAGTTTCTAAGTGACAGCTTTTCACAATGGTCACTTTCTTCAATGGTGGCAACTTCACGTGGGAGGAGGGAGAGGATTAATTTGAAAGTTTTCAGCTCACTGTGCTGGGAGGGACCAAACTCAAGGAAACCTCTGATCTATATACACAACTGCTGCATTTTTTATAAATATATGTAAATGTCCTATTGTAATATTTGATCCTGGAAATAAAACAAACTGTTTTCAGTAGCTTTCTTCAGCTCTTGGTTTTTTGGGGTTGGGGTTTATTTGCTGGTTTAGTTCTAATGGAAGTTTGCCCCTGTGTTGTATAGGGAGTACCTGAGATTTTCCTAAAGGATACTGGGGTAGAAGGATAAGGAGCTGTTGATGACAGCACTGCCCGAGAAAGCTTCAAGTTGTTCTAGAGGATACAAAATCTTCAAGTGAGACAAACAGGACCTTGGCAGGAAAAATACCGATATGAAAACTAATAAGTAGAGGCAGGGCTAGAATTTTCCATCCTTCCCAATGAAAGAGCAGAGGAAATGGGGCTTTCTGTTCTGAGCTGTCAGTGTCCTCCTGGTGCAGGTGTCGTCAAGGCAGAGCCTCTGACTTCTGCAGTTGTCTTTGGGCTCCTTGGGACATTCCTGTCGTGGCCGCGCATGAAATGCCGAGGAGCAGAGCCCCTTCTGGACAAGGACTTGGCAGCTGCAGTGGAGAAACAGAAATTAAGAAAGCAGTTTTGGGTCATCCTCATGTTCCTGGCTGTAGGTAGGTCTCCACTGAAACAGTGGAACTCAGCCCCTGCCCTGAAGCTGGAAGGCCCTGAACTCTTCACGTGGCCTAGGAAAATATTTCCAGTTCCAGCTGAGTCGGGGATCTTTTTTCATCAGTCTGCAGGTCAAGGAGCTACATGGATACCTCCAACTCAAAACACCTCTGGGATTTCATTTACTTGTTCTTCCTTTCTGTAAACTCCCAGCTTTTCACAGGATTGGTTTCTCTGAACTGTAAATTCGGGTGATGTTTGTAAGCCCTCAAGCGAACGTTGTCCGGCATCGTGCTGGTGTTTCCTCAGTCAGTTCTGGCCACAGATGCCCTGCAGGGTTTGTCTAAGGGGATTTTGGAGAAGTCTTGGCTGAGTAGTGGCAGAAATAGATTTGCAGATGCTATGGAGAGGAGTGGGAGAGACCAGAGTCGTGCTGAGCATCTTCCATGCGGGCCCGAGGTGGAGGCTGGTTTGGCACAGAACGGTTCCTTCTCACCGACCCACGCTCAGCTCAGCCTGTTTGGTTCTCCTTGAAGCCAAACCTCTCTTGAAACCCAGCCTGCTGTGCGATTTCCCCAGCCCGGAGGAGTCTGGGGAGGTGAAGGGCAGGGGAGCAGGAAGTGAAGGCATCCCTTCAGCTGTGAGGAACGAGCAGGAGGACCTTGCCAAGCTGGCATCGCGTTACCCGGGCTGCACCGGGACTGGGTGACTTGGCAGCGAGCTCCTGGCCCGTAATTGCTGTGCTGACGCTTTCCCAGTTGAACTCTGGTGTGAGAAAGGCAGGCACACAGCTCCTCATGTGCAGGGCTGAAATTAGCCTTCTGTTAGGATTACTCTTATAAGGAAAAGATCAGCAGTCCTGGAAAGAGGGTGTCACCCTGATGCTTCACACTTCCTGGCGTGGGGTTTTCTGTGGGAGATGATGGAGCAGGTCATGTGTATGGTGGGAACCTCAGATCGCTGTGACGTAGGAAAGGCACAGGATGGGGTTGCAAAACGTTTTCTTCCAGCAGAGTGGAGAACGGGTTTCCCTCTTTCGAAGCAAAAAAAGACAGGAAGGAGAACTTGGACTCTGCTTATCCTTCATGCCTGGTCTTTGTCTTCATTTTCGAGAATGATTAGTCTATTTAAGGATAAAATACCCTGAGATTAACTCAGGTGCTTGAGCACGGTGCTAATGATGCCAGGCTCGATCCCTGCATGGACCACTCACTTCAGAGCAGGACTTGATGATCCCACTGGGTCCCTTCCCACTCAGACTAGGCTGAGATTCTGTGACTAAAACAGCAATTCCTCTCCTGGTACCAACTCTGATTTTCCTTTCAGAGGAACTGCCAGATAATCTGCTCCTCAGCTTCTTTTTGCCAGAGGAATGGAATTGCCTGCTGTAACTCAGCCTCCTCACCCATTCATCTTTTCCCATGTGGCTCTTGGAGGGCTCCAGTTCTCTTCTGTCTCTTCCTGGAGCAGGATTTATCCCCTTGACAGTCCTGTACTCACTGATTCGAAAGCAGGAAAAGCCCGTGTCAGCAAATGCTGCTTGTGTGGGTCACCCTGGGGAGAGCAGGCTGGGGAGGGCACCAAAGGCAGCAGCACCCCAAAGGCTGCCTGTACTGCCCCTGTCAGAGCACGGCTGTCTCGGGGCACCATGGCACATGGGGAGCCCCATCCCAAGCCTCAGCTCCTCATGAGGAACGCAGGAGGAATAGGAACCTTCTCCAAACTCTTCTTTGAGAAGGTTCTTCCTTCTGCCCGCACAGCCCACGAGCTTCTCTTTGCTTGTGCCACCTGCAGCTCCTCCGCCAACAGAACTGCCCCATTCTGGCCGTCTCTTGGTGCTACAGCCTCCCTGACTCCTGTTCTCAAACACAGAGCTCATTCATGTTCTCCTGATCCTGTTCCTGACCTTCTCTGTGGGAACAGGAGTTTCCTCCTTGCACCTTAACCGCCAGCCATGGCAGATAGGAAATGCTGATGACCTATAATAATTAAGATATCCAGAAATATCCTTTCTCTCTCAATCTTATTACCAAGGCAGGAGACACTCAGCACCTGAGGAAAAGCCGAGACACCTGTGAGGAAGCAAAGGGCGGGAGGTAGGAGCCAGCTGACGCAGGGGAATGTTTATTCTGAAGCTTTAATTGAAGTATTAGTGAGAGAGGAAGTATTATCCCAACATACAGTTTGTTCCAGGAGCAATGGTGTTCACTGCTCGGGCACTGGTGGGGGCATTTAGTGCAGATGTGGTAGAAGCCTTCAAACCGGGGGTTGTGCCCGCTTCGGTGAGCGCTGCCAGTGTGAATTCTGAAATGGGGAAGGACAAGGCAGAAGCGCAGCCCCAGCGTTGGCAGAGGCTGGCTCATGCAGGCAGTCATCCTTCCTTGGGATGTGGGGATGGAGGATCGTGATCTGGTGGGCGGCCCTTGGGGGCAGGAAGGGAGGGGAGCACTCGCCGAGGCGTCATAAATAGTGACCCATGGGTGATGCCGCCAGGACAGGGCCCGTCCGAGGGGTGGACGCTGCTGGCTCTGCCTGGCATCCCTCCAGGTAAGCTGGGAACTGGGGAGGACGAGTCCCCTGGGCTTTGCTGGAATCTCTGTGCTTCTGGTCATGGAGATGTGCTGGCAGAAGGGAGTCCTGCTCGCTTGGAGACAGGATGGAGCTGGAGACAGGAGCCCTGCACTTTGGCTTTGCCTCCCCTGCACTGGCGTTTGTCTGTACTGGCTGAGGAGCTGCTTGCTCAGGGGAATGTTTTGAGGGGACAGCACGCCCTGGGGGAAGGGGAGCTCCTGCCATCCCCAGGGAGAGGGTGGCAGTGGAGGGAGAGGAGAGTCCTTGGAGAGGTTGAGGAGAGATGTGCAGAAGGGCTCTGGCTGGGGAGAGCCCAGGCTGTGAGCTCAGAAGGTGGTGAGGAGGTGGAACTCAGCACTGGGTACTCACGGCTGTGAGGGGAAACAACCACACACAATCCCTGGACTGCAGGCAGGACCTCACCAGGGGCAAGAGGCCCTAAATTCCCTACAACCAAGGCAGGGAGGATGGAAATCAAGAGAGGAGGAATTCCAGGATGGGTGGAGCTGATGGTCCACCTCAGGTGTCTTGGCTCGTGTCCTCTCCACACACAGGTTTCACAGCCCAGTTCCTCCATGCTCAGCCCTCCCCAGTGTCCTGCTGGGAGTGGCGTGGCCGGTCCCGAGCAGACCCCGCTGGAGCGGTGCCCCCCAGCCCCTGGGGCCGTGCCAGGGCTGGACACGCTGCCCCGGCCGCTCCTCCCCGGCGCTGAGGCCCTGCACGAGGGGGCTGAGGCAGCTCTTCCCACGGAAACAAACACGTGGTGCCACAGCTGCTTCTGCTTTGCAAAGCCGGACGGAGCATGAAAAAACTCAGCCAGAGCAGGAAACAGCCCGACCTGGGGGACTTGTGCAAAATGGGTTGCGATCCACCAGAAGAGGGGAAAATGCACAAGCCCAACTTTGAGCCAGAAGAACTCAGGGTAGGAAACACCTGGGAGCCAGGACAACAGCAAACCATGCGGTTTTCAGCAGTCCCAGAGTGACCAGTGGGCATTCTGCACAAGATGAGGGTCTTGTGGGTGCAGAAGAGAGGCAATTTTGGACAATGTATCACCTGGGGATGGGCAGGTGCTTTCTAGGTAAGCTCATGGCTTAATAAGATGCCAGTGGAACTGGAGGGTAGGGAATAATGTTTTCTTAATTAAATTTAATTGGTTTCAGCGTACTCAGACCTATGGTAGGACTAGTGTGTGACACCGTGCTCACAGCTGTGAGATGGGCTCGGGGTGGGGAAGCCTTGGGACGCTGCGGGGCCAAACGCAGCCCTTTCCTCTCCTCTCCTCCTCTTCCTCCCCGCTGCCGTGCAGGACAGCCATGTGCGTGGGGAGGTGCAGCCGGATCGTGGGTCCCTGCCTGCTGGTGCTGGGCACGCTCTCCGTGGCAGCCAGCATCCTCCTGCTCTTCCCTGCTGGAGCATCCAAGTACCTGCTGGAGGGGCACATCGGCAGCCACGCCAAGGCCGTGCCGGGCGTCTGGGGAGGCGGCATCGCCGTGAGTACTGCGGGATGCGCCCGTCCTTCCTGCCGGGAAGGCACAGAGGGATGGAGCAGGGCAGGTGGCTCCACTTTGTCCCCCAGCTGTGTTTTCGTCCGTGCAGGTGCTGCTGGCAGGGACCCACGTCACGGCGCTGGGGTGGCAGTGCTCGGGCTGCTCCGGCTGCGGCACCCGCCACAACGTAAGGCAGCGCGGGGATCCTCCTCTCCCGTGTCCCCATGGTGGATTGTGACAGGTCCCCCCTCCCCTGTGTTGGGTCGCAGACCCCTCTCTCATGGTCCCGTGGTGGGGTGTGGTGGGTGCCCCCCCCTCCCACAGCAGGTCCTGGCAGGGTGCTGCTCTCCAAGGGCCTATGATGGGCCATGGCAGGGTTCCACCTCCCCAGGGACAAGGCTCCATGTGAGTGCCGGGATGGGCTCTGCAGGTCCCTGCCCACTTCTGCCCAGCCCAGTGATGGCTCCATCCTCCGCCTCAGCTGGGGAGGGGAGTTTTCCCCGCTCCCAAACTCTGCTGACAAGCTGCAGCTGCGTTTTGGAGCCCCCTGACTCTCTGTATCCCACCATGGGTGCTCCCCGCAGGCGTTCGTCTCCGTGGTGCTCTCCAAGCTGGCGCTCCTGGGCGCTGCCGCCTGCTTCGTCCTCTCCGGGGTGGGACTGACCAACGGGCCCCTCTGCTTCTACAACACCACCGAGCTCGGCCTCAGGCACGGAGCCCTCTGGGGTTACCCCTTCCTGGATGCCATCGACCAGCGGCCCGATGCCAGGTGAGGGGCTGAATCACCGCTGCTGCCTCATCAATTTATTGCTAATTAAGTGGATTGGTCAAGGTGATGGGTGGGCGCTTGCTGATGCAAGACCCTGGTAGCTCAAGGAGTCCTCACCTGCCGTGAATTTCTACACGGTGTTTTCCACCTCCATCGCCCCCCCTAACCCTGCTCATCCTCGGGATGAAGGATGGGGTGTCTGGGGGATTCTGCATGGTAGAAAGCGATGGGATTCTGGACCTGCTGCAGGCAGCACCCTGCACCTTCTCCCTTTCCTGTCGCACAGGGCTGAGAGCTACCTGTACAATCGGAGAACCTGGAGCGTCTGCCTGGAGCCCGAGGGCATCGTGAGCTGGCACATCGTCCTGTTCTCCCTGCTGCTGCTCATCAGCGTGGCCGAGATGGTGCTGGCCGTGCTCCAGATCCTCAACGGCTGCCTCGGCTGCCTCTGTGGCTTCTGCGAGGGCAAGTAGGGCCCGGTGGCGGTGCCAGGGGGCTGCCGCTCGGAGGAGGGGTCACCCTGGGTGTCACTCGGCTGCTGGCACACGCCGTGGAGGGGGCACGGCAGGAGCTGTGACACGGCCCGGGGCAGGGCCCTGTGTGAGATGGACAGAGCCCTGTGTGAGATGGACAGAGCCCCATGGGGACGCACACACAGGTGCTGGAGCAGCGTGTGGGGCCCGTGTGCCAAGGGCTGCTCCTGTGCAGATCCCCCGGCCCGGGCCGCACCCCGTCCCTGGGGGCTGGCGGCCGCTTGGGGATGGAAACTGGCCCCGTAAGGACCTGGCTTCCAGCATCCCGGCGTGAGCCCAGCAGCTGCCTCGGCCACTCCTTGTGATACCGAAACGAGGCAGAGGACTGATTTTCTAACACGATTTGAAGCGTTGGGAAGCAGGCATTGTTTGCCACAGAGCTGGACACACGCAGGGTGTCCCCTCTAATTGGATGTGTGGTGTGAAACCTCACCACGGGGTGTTTACTCCATCAGCATCAGACATGTTCATGACAAGGGACTTCCTAGAGAATACATAACCATCACTTCCCTAGATTTAATTTACATGCCTCCACCCCTTCCTGGAAGTCCTTTTTTGGGTCCTAGAGTGTTGCCTAAAGGGGTCTCTGGTGGTTGTACTCACTGAGTGCCCCAATATCGTGACCTTGCCTTGAACTTCTCTCAGGGCACGAGCTGTTGTTTCTTGTTATGTAACTTTACACAAAAGTCACTCTGTTCCTCATGACCTGTTTCTCCACTGGTTCCAGCTCCCTTTAGCATCCTGTGTGCCTGCTTTTACACCCTTTTATCTAATTTGCTAGTTAGTCTTTAAGTTCTATTTTGCAGCTCCAAGGGAACCGAAAATTTCTGTTCTCCGTGTTGTCTGTTGCTTGTCAGCTTCCACTCACCCTGGTGCAAAATGAGACAGGGCGGTGTCACAGACTGAAGAGCTGGACACTGTTGTTAATCAGTTCATACTTAGGGCGGTTGAGCTGGTGTTTGTCACCTGCTCAGGGCAGGAGAGGTGAAGGAGACCCGAGGAGCCGAGCTGGGGCACTTGGATGGAGTCAAGCTGGGGGAGGCAGAGCTGGAATTGAGGTGTAGCCCCCCTGCAAACACCCTCACACAGGTGTCAGGGGCAGCTGCTGCTCATTCCCGGGAGCAGGACCCCACTCCTGTGCTCAACCCCATCCCAGAACCTTTACAGGACCCTCTGTGGGCCCGAGCCTGCCCGTGCTGAGAGGGGGTTTGCCCCCAGACTGACAGGGGTCAGAGGAGAGCAGTGATGGCCATGGCACACCAAAAAACCAAAGCCCAGAGCAGATTAAACAGTAACTGGGCCATTGGGGTGGCTGAACCCCAGCTGGCACCTGAGAACCACCCAGCCACTCACCACCATCCCGTGGGAGGGGAAGAGAACTGGAGGGGTAAAAGTGAGACACCTCCTGGGTCGACATAAGAACAGTTTAATAGTTGAAATAATAATCATAAATAGTAATGAAAAGGAAAATAACAAAGAGAGAGAACTAAAAGCCCAGTCAGACAAGTAATGCAACACAAACATTCCTTTATCATCAGCCCAAATATAAAACCCAGCCCCATCCCAGCTACGGCAAAGGAAAGGAACTCTACCCCAGCCCAAACCCTCACAGTGACTTCACAGAGACCATTGAGAAAAAGTCTTTTCATGAAAAAGAAGGCATTTAACATTATATAACATATTTATATAGCATAACTATTTATGACAATGGGAGGAGAGCCCTTGGAGCAGGGTGGTGGTACCAGGTACGGCACAGCTGGAGCATCACGTCCCCCTGAGCCAGCATGTGGCACACAGGGATGGCACAGGGTACCCCCTGGCTGCCTCCCCCCTGCACTGCTGCTGTTGCCCCCCAGTATCTGTTCCCAGAGGTGGCTCTTGCTTGGAGAGGAGCCTGGGGCTGTGCTGGGGTCAAAAGCCTCCCCACCCAACCAACACAGATTTAAAAAAATAGCAATAAAAATGAGATAAAACCCAGTTTGGGTACAGTAACACACCTATGTGTGATGTGGCAGGACCCAGGCTATGGGTTGATGCTCCAGGATCCAGCACTGGGGGGGTGGGGGGAGCTGAGCAGGGGGGGCTCTAGGAGATGAGGCAGCTCCTTCGCCTCCTCTTCCCCCTGTGGCGCGTGGGGCCGCGGCCCCGGCGGGGAGCAGTGGCTGCCAGGGGGATGTTCTGGAGCACGTCGTGCAGCGTGAACATGCTGAAGGAGATCTGCTCGTAGGGCGACCTCATCCCGTTCTCGTAGAGGCAGGCGAAGGCGATGGCTGTGCCGCCGGCCACCGGCGCGTCCCTGTAGGGCAGCTCCATGTAAGCCAGGTCCGAGTAAGCGCTCGGGCCCTCGTAGATGACCCAGGGCTCTGTCCAGCTCTCCGCATCCCTGGGGAAGGTGCTCAGGTGAACCCCCATGTTGACCCGCGACATGGAGCTGGTGGGGTGGGAGTAGAGGATCCAGGTCGGTGCTTGGAAGAAGGGAGTGGGGTTGGGGGTTGCTGCAGGGTCCCCCTGGACCAAGGTGACGCTGTGGGCGTCATCGTGATGCCCTGGGGAAGGACAATCCTCATCGGGCCCATCTGGCTCATGGTGGTTGCCAGCGGGCAGCTCAGCACCTCCAAAGCCCCGGAGTGCCCCAGGGAGCAGCCGGTGAACCGAGGCCCGGAGCGGCATCACGGTGTCCCGGGAGGCGGTGGGGACGTACACGAACGGTGCGGGGAAGCCAATGACACTGCCGTGGCAGCCATGGGGGGGCTCGACCAGCCGCTGGACCAGCTGCCCCCGGTGGAAGACGGCCCCGTCATCCGTGCTGAGCGCCTGGACCCTGAAGCCCAAGGGGCTGCGGGCGTTGCAGTAGAGGACATTGGATCCGTCCTCCTCGTCCACTGAGACCAGCTGGCACTCGCCCGTCTGCAGGTTGGGGATGAACTCCCCGAAGCGCCAGCCGCGGCCGTGGTCGTCGCTGTAGAAGGCGAAGGAGTGCGGGGTGGTCTTGCAGAGCTGCCCAAAGCACTCCTTGCAGTCGATGTGGTAACTGTAGGCGGGCACCAGCAGCCGGCCGGAACGCAGCTGGATCCCGTGCCCAGGGCCCAGCGCGAACGTCGCCCAGTCTGGGGAGCGGAGATGGGATGGGGTGAAGGTGGGATGGGGTAGAGACTGACCACCATGGCGCCCTGCCATGCCCAGTGTGGGAGGGTCCCCACGGCTTCCTCTCACTCAAGCCAAGCCAAGCCAAGTGGTGGGGTGGGAGGGCAACGGAGCCCAGTGCTGCTGGGTTGTCCTCACACACGCTCCTACCCATGGCTAGGGGGCCTCTCCATCTTCTCCCCACCCCCAGTAAGTGATATGGATACTCCCTCCATCCCTTCTCCCCTCTGCCTGAAGTCCTCTTCCACCTTTTTGGAAGCTTGTGGGATTCCTAGGTCAAAGTCACCCCCAGCAACGCCACTGGTGGCTCCAGGAGGCCAAAACACAGGGCCACCCCCTTGCTGGCTGCTCTCCCCTCTCCTCACCCCCCTGTGGATGGGTACCTTTGATGGTTGTGCCGATGACCTGCTGCGTCAGGTCTGTGGCTGTGCTCCAGCTCAGGCCCTGGTCAGCACTGGTGACACAGCAGAGGCGGGTGACATTTTGGCCAGTGACAATCTGGTAGGCTTCGGGCGTCCTGCCCAGCACCGTGATGAAGAAGAGGAAGAGGGTGCCCGTGAACTCATCGTAGACCGGGCAGGGGTTCATTGACCGATGGTGCTGCAGCATTGCCGTCTCCAGCACACGCATGTCTTCCCACTGCCCAGGGAGGGGGCGGAGGAGAGGACAGAGAGGGATGAGAGGGTTAAGGACCATCCCACATTTTTGCCCAGAGCAGCTGTGGCTGCCTCATCCCTGGAAGTGTCCCAGACCAGGTTAGACAGGGCTTGGAGCAGCCTGGGATAATGGAAGGTGTCCCTGCCCATGGCAGGGTGTGGAATGAGATGGCCTTGGAGGTCCCTTCCAACCCAAACCAATCCATGACTCTGTGATTCACTTCACCCATGCCAGCCTCCCCTCCCCACGTGGCTGCCTGCAGGAGCCTGGCCGTGCCCCACACGGGCGATGAGGACACCCCACGCTGGGTGCCCCCCAGTCCCACCTCCACATAGCTGCCGTAGATGGTGCCGCGGCGCAGCACCAGCAGGTTGGCGTGGGCGTCGTCGGCGCTGAGCCGCTCCTCAGCAAACGCCAGCAGCTTGGCCACGCAGCGCAGGTAGAGCAGGGCGGGCACACGGTACGTGACGCCGTTGGATTCCTTCTCGAAGAGCACGGTCCGGGCGGGGAAGTGCCGGGAGCCCATGGCAGCTGCAGCAGAAGATGTGGTGGGCTGATGAAGGTGGGGGGACTGGCTGCTGGGCATGGCCAGGGGTGCTGGGCTGTCCTTGGAAGCGTTTGGGGTTCAACTTGGTGGGCTTGGGTCCGGGTAACCCCCCGGGAGCAGGGGCTGACGGGCAGGGCTGGGGTGGGGTGGAGAGGGGCTGAATGTGCGCTGGCAAGTCACCACAGCTCAGAGGTGGGTCAGGACACAGGGTACCAGCGAGGAGGCTGACCTGGGGACCCCAAAATGAAATGAAATAAAACGAATTTGATACTTAAGATGCTTGTCTGCAAAATCAAGGTCAGTGAGCAAAGAGCAGGGCGAGAGCAGCAGCTCCATGCTCTCTTCCAGCGGGCGCTGGGAGGGCAGAGCTCACAGACGAGACCCCCGGAGAAGCCCAGGCTCATCGTGAGAGGGTCAGGGAGTGTTCCTGTGCCTCTGGTGCCTTCCGTGCAATGGACTCAGCTGGCCCCTTGTTCCCCCTCCCCTGCAGTGGGAACCTGAGGTGCACAGCACGGACAGTGGGGTCCCCAGCCGGGCTGTCCCCAGATGCCTTTCCTTCAGGGACAGGAGTGACACCACGGTCAGCTGTCCCCAGTTTACACGTCCCTACGTTTCCCTGCAGATTATCACCACAGAAGCAGATGGGCATCCACTCCAGGCTCAGCTGGAGCAGCCACAAGCCACTCTCACCTGTGGTTTCATCGGGAGCTTTTGCTGATTCAACACCCCCCGGAGAAAGTGAAGGCACTCACCGGGTCCTGCTCAGCTGGAGTGTCCCCTCTGTCCTTCGGCCCCACCAAGGGGTAACGCCGGCTATCGCCGTGGCCGGCTTTCCGCAGAGCTGTCGCCTCGCTGCTTCGCTGCCACCCCCTCCCCTGGCAGGGTCCCCCCTCCGATGGGTCACGGGGCTGCCACGGCGGTGCCCGGGAAAAATCCCTGAGTCAGCAGTGGCGCTGGTGCGGCGCCCGTGGCACAAAGGCGCCCTTACGGGCCCGGCCAGAGCCGGGGGCCCCGCGGCTGCCGAGCTACCTTGCTCGGACCCCCGGGAGGGGAAGCAAGGGGATCCATGGGGTGGGGATCGCACCTCCTGCCTCAGTTTCCCTCCTCCTTCAGGCTGGGAGAGGCCAGACCTCCCTGCCCAGGTGCTCCAGCCGTGAGCTCCCCAGCGTGGGGACTGTGGTCCAGAGGGTCCCAGCCCTCTCAGGACCCCCAACCTTCCATGGACCCCCAGCCCTCCCAGCCTTTCCAGGATCTTCAGCCTTCCCAGGACCCAAACCTTCCCCAGCCCTTGCATCACCCCCAGCATTTCCAGGATCCTCAGCCCTATCAGGACTCCCAGCACCACAGAATCCCCAAACTTCCCAGGATCCCCAGCCCTCCCAGGATCCCCAGACATCCCAGGACCCCCAGCCTTCCCAGGATCCCCAACCCTCCCAGGACCCCCATCTGCACATAGATCAGCTACTAAGAAACTGGTTTTATACCTATATTCCATCTCTGTCGTCAGTTTAGCTAAAAGGGCTTGACAAAATTCACGTGGCAAGTCACGGATCAGAAGCTCCAAGGGGAAAGCTGAGGCGGAGGCTGCAGAACTGCCTGGGAAGGGCCCCTGGGATGGCCCAGAGTGACCACGTGTGGCTCCAGCAGCTCCGCCTGGCTGCTACAAAAGCCTCTCAAGCCCTGGGTTAATTTTAGTGAGGGTTCCTGTAGCAGGGGACTGTGAAAGTGCTGTTAATCTGGGTTGATCCTGCTGGACACCTGGGCTGGTTAACCCCTGCCTCAGCTGCTAAACACAGCTGAGGAAAATCCTGGCTCTGGTTCTCACCCCTCTGCCCCTGACAGCATCACTCCTGCTTCCCGGTTGGAGCTGCTGCCCCACAGCTTCACCCCCAAGGCACCACTGCCAGCCAAGTGATCCCAGATCCATCCTCCCCATCCTGCCACCCAGGGCCCTGCTGCTGTGGCAGTGCCAGGAAGGTTTGTGAGGATGGCAGCACCAAGCCCAATGGATTTGGTGTCACTGCTTGTCACGTGTTCCCAACACCCCTGTCAGTGCCAACTGACAGTGACAAAAACCCAATGTTTTAAGGCTGAGCCAGCATCAGCTCCTGCTCATGCTGGCGAGGGCGGCAGCAGGGACCTGCATGGCACCGCTGTGCCCAAAGCCATGCCTCACTCCGTCCCCTCCTAATCTGTGCTGGAGAGTTTGGCCAACACAGCAAGGGGAGCCCTAAAAAAGCATCTGCTGACAAAGGGCTTCGGGGATGCTGCACCCACAAGAACATCCGTGCCCAGGGACCCTTGCCCGAGAGCAAGGGGCAAAACCATAAAACCTCCTCCCAGGGGAGCACCGACCTCTCCCGCACGGGACAGAGGCCCATTCACCTGGTGACACATGTGAGAGGCACAGCTCACACGCCGTTGTTCAAGGCAGCCAGCCTGCCTGGCTTTGGGCAGGACTCTTGGGACTCCCATGCCAAAGGCAGCCCCAGCAGCATGTAGGGGTTAATCCTCACCGAGTGTGGATGCTGCTGGATGGGACACCCACCGTCTCTCCTGCTCCTTTGAGCACTGTGTCCCCTTGTCACGCTCCCCTCATTTCCCTCCCCCTCCCCTAAACCCTCCAAATCAGGACTTGCTCCAGTGAGCTGTGACCAGACTGGGTGTAACGATGGATATCAAGTAAAATCAAATGAAGGCAAACGATCACGCTCATGATTAATGATTAAGAGGCTGGAATGTCTAGGCCAGCTGCAGCCAGCCTGGCTCTCTCCAGCTGGGAGCAGGCAGGCAGGATCACCCAGGATCCGGCCAATGCAAAGCCTTTGGCTCAAGGTCCCCAAAAAGAGACCGACCACCAACTTGGTGACCCCAAACAAAGCCCCCACTGCCTCCCTCTCATGCACAAGAGTCCTGTGGGTCAGTTACGTGTCAAGACAAGGGGTGATGCCAAGTGGTGGGAAGCCACAGTGGGTTGCCACATGTCCTAGTTGGGCACTGAGAGCGGCATCTTCTCCTGGAGGCTGGTCCACAGCAATGGCAATCCCAGCTCCTTCCTCTTCTTGTGCGGGTGCTGGACAGTGTAAAGGTAGGACGTGTACTGGAGCTCTGGCATGACCATTTTCTGGCAGGTTCTCAGAGTCCTGTTGTCCAAGTCTTGTTTGAGGTTGTAACCCAGGATATTTGCAGCCCCTGACTGGAAAGGCAGGAGAGCTTTGTTCCTGATGTGATCCTTCCTCACTGCCTCCTGGTCTGAGAGACAGGTCTCCATGAGTTCCTTCTGTCTGGTCCGCAGGTGATCCACCTCCTTTTCTAGCGCCTCGAGCCCTATGGTCTCCTCAATTCTCCTCCAGAAGCTCTGGTTGAAGTGCAGGTAGAGCTTCCAGTCCAGCGAGCACCACACTTTTATCTGCTCCTCACTTTCTGGAGTCAATGTCTGGACAGTGTCCTGGCTTCTGGAATTGAGCTTGAAGTAAATCACATCATCCAGATCCCAGCACAAAGCGTGCTTCAAGAGGATCATGGACTCATCAAAGTAGTCTGCTATCAAGATGAGGTGGAAGTTCTGCTCGATCTCCTCCAGGACAGCCTGGGTGTACTTCGTGTCATCCTCCGCGTTGTTATCGTAGCCAAAGTCAAACCACATGATATTCCTGGCGTAGATGCTTTCCCTGTAATCCGCTGGGTGGTAGTACTTTGTGGGTGATGCCAGGAACTCGTTCACGTTCTTGGAGCTTCTGAAGGCAGGCACGTTGTTCTTATAGTAGATGTAGGAAGACTCCAGCAGAGGAATGGGGTTCCTCAGGATGGAGAAGTAGAAGGTGTTGGCTGCCATCACCTTTTTTACCTATTTGTGGGAGGGAGAAGAGGTTAGCCCTGCTGTCCCAGCCAGGTTTCTCCGCAGGTGTCATGGCTCTTTCTTACCTCCGAGGGGTTAAACCGCAGGTGGTTGCACATGATGTTGTAATTTTGGCCTATGGCTCCAAAACCCTCCACGAAGTGGGCCACGAAAGTCCTCGGGTACCCCAGGTGGAAGAGCTGGTCAGCGGGGAGGGCGACGGTGAGGTTGTGCTTCTCTGCGAACCTGAACATGATGTTGAGCACGGTGCTGCTGGCTGTCTTGTGGGTCTTGAGGAACATGACGTTTGTCTTGGCATGGCACGGCACGGGAGGGATCAGCAGCTCCTCGTGGCTCTGTGAGCTGCTGCAGGAAGGCGACGGATGGGGCAAAGAGACTCTCTGGTGCTGCACCCCATCTCTGACAGCTGGCAAAGCCAAACCCAGGTGCTCCTCTGACACCACACCTGCAGCTGGTCCAAGGCTGCATCCAAACCAGCCCCAACCACCCAGTGTAGATGTCAGACACTTTTCCCCTTCTCCAGCTTCTCACTTACCAAAGACTCCATCTCAATCCCCTTTTCTTTTCCCACAGCTGATTTTGTCCCAAAGAGGCTGCGCTTTGGATAATTTGATTCTCTCCCCAAACATGGATCTAGTTTTGGGCCACCACCCTTCCAGCATTAGCCCAAGCCTCATGATAGATAAATCAGGTGTCAGAGGTCATGTCCCGGCTGCTCCACGCACACAAAGCTGTGCAACCTTGCTTCTGCCCCACTTACCTGTAATTCTTATTCTTCATATGGAAGAATCCTGAGAGGCACGTAAGTCCCAGGCAGAGGCTGAAAACGATGAGACACCTGACATGCCTGGAAAAAAAGAAGAGTTTCAGTGGATTTTTATCTGATAGTCCTTCCCCAAACCACCACATTTCGCATCTTGCCCTTGGGAACTTTAATCACTGTGAGCACAGTTTTACATCTCAGTGGTGGCAGCCACCTTTGGCCCCCGAGCTGCATCAGCAGCTCTGGCGTTAGAGGCAAGACAGTGAGAAATTGCCTTTTCACTGTTACTCTCCTAATTTTGGCCTTTGGCAAGACACAGTGTGCTTCAGGCAGAGCCTTAGCTCTTCCCACAGCCTCCTGCTCTGCTTGGCTGCCTTTTGTTTTGCTTTTCTTTTGGTTTTCTGGGGCTTTAGAGCTTATTCACTATTCAAGCTCCTAGATTATTCACCAGAAAACGAGCCCTTTGTAGGGATATAAAGACTTCCCTGGTGAGAAACCTGAGCAGCTCCTGTAATCACATCACTCCAGAAGACAGGGACTGGAAAAAACCCACTAACTTGAGGTTCTTTTTCAATATACATACGATTTTTCAAGACAGAAAATCAAATTACCCAACAGCACCTGTAATGGATTTATTACACTCCACTTTCAAATGGGAAGGCTGGATAATGATGAGGCAGGAGTCTTTTCCAGCACTAATTAAGCAACCACAATGTATCAAGGTGTCCCTGCACATGGCAGGGGGTTGGAATGGGATGGTCTTTAACATCTCTTCCAACTCAAACCATCCTATGGTACCATGATCATCACCAGCGCACTCCAGCTGGGACACAGAGAGGATCTTTTGAAGGTTTGATGCCCACCAAAAAGGAATTTTTTCACCACCAAGTTTGATCTGACTTCTCTCATCCTAGAAGCTTTTTTAACTCTGTGTGAATACCATATTTGCAGAATGCCCAAATGCAGCAGACCTGGCTCGGGCTTTACATTGTTTTGAGAAGATATAATCCCCATTTACAGCATGGTATGGTCACACTCGTAGTTTCCACTCTCCAAAAGGAGCAAGCAAGCCCTCAAGCCTTCCTCCAGGAGACCTTCCCAAAGCCAGGGAAGACCCTCAGCCATAGCTGGTACCAACCTCTGACAGGAATTTGCACGACAGCTTCTGCACGAAGAGTTTCAAGACAGACCTGCAGGCAAGACTTCATCAGGATTTCCTAATATTTTGGCCCCAGGCCTGTTAGGGGGATGGGAGTGGGACAATCCCCTGTCCTTGGAGATGAGATGGGAGGAAGAAAGGTGGAGGAGCCCATGTGCAGCAAGCAGGCCACATGCAGCCCCTGCCAACCTTCTCGGTCTTTCATTTAAATGGAATCTGCCACTGGTGAGATGATTTTCCAAAGCACGTCACCCTGCCTGCCTGCAGGTCCTTCCTAAGCTGACATCCTCCTGCTGCACCTTTTCTGTCGAGTCTAATGGGTGCAGTAACAGCCCACTTATTTCTTTAGTGTCCCCAAAATGGCAACTCTGAATGATGTTTTATGGGGCAAACAAATCATACACCCAAAACCATCCTGAAGGCAGATCTGGATCACAATATGCTCTAAAAGAACTATCAATCCCTGCTGCTGCAAGAAGACAGGCTCCGCAGACCTCTGCACCTTATCACTTCGAGGCATCCCACAATATTTTAACAGTTGTTTACTCAAATAAAGGATTACACTGTGCCATTCTGCCTCCAAATACTCAGACACACTGAGCACACTGAGCTCATCTCCAGCCTAACTGAATGCTCCCAGTATAGACCCATTTTGTCTGGATGTGCCCCAAACCAAACAACAGCTAGGTTTTGTCCCTGGAGACATAGAGAGGAATGAAGGTTTGGATTATCTAGGCCAAAACTATGGTCACTGCCTGGAATGGACAGCTTTAAGGAGCAAGAGGGACTGATCTCAGCAGGACACGGTCCATGGAGGTGCCAGTCCCCACGCAGAAATGGCAGGCTTCTTGTCCCAGGGGTGACAAACAATGCATTATCATGGCATGGTGCTGGTTCCTGCGCCTGGGATGGATGGAAAGATGGATGGATGGATGGATGGATGGATGGATGGATGGATGGATGGATGGATGGATGGATGGAAAGATACCTGCTTTCCAACCCAGGGAGCAATCAGGGAGTGGTGACATGGAGGGAACTCTGCTGCACCTCAGCCCAGCAAAGGTGAGTGAGGAAGGGGTCCAGGGGAAGAGCCAAGGGCAGGGACAGAGGAGATCCTCAGGCAGGAGTGTGGGAAAACGGAGACCAGGGGGATGAGAGGAGGGTTGCAGGTACACAGGGTGCAGGTCAGTGCACTCATGGAGTCCTGTCCCCATCGCCCCCTGGGCTCGGCCACCCACAGTCGCACTCACAGAGCTGTCACTGGCTCCAGCGTGACATCCACATGCACACTGTGGGAATAAGGTGGCTGAATAAACAAACCTCTCATGGAGCAAATCGAGCACCTTTCCCTCCTCTTACAACAAGTTTCCATCATTTCTGCATATCTTGTGCTTGGAAAAAAATGAGCTCTTGAAATGTTTCAGGGTTGTTACTGATAGAAAGCGTGTAGGATCCTCCTGGAGCATACACACTCTGTTTCAAACACAGCATGACTGCTCTCCCAGAGCACAGCACAGAGCCAGTGCAGGATTTGCTACCAGACCTTGCTTCCAGTACTCATTCCAGAATGAGTAAGACATGACAACTGCTTGAAAGTCTGCAGAGAACAACGATTACATTTCAGGCTCTCTGTGCTTCAAATACATGTCATGGAAATTATGAGAATATCAAGAAGCATTTGGACAACGCTCTCACGCACTTGGTGTGGTATTTGGGGTTGTCATGTGCAGGACCGGGAGCTGCACTCGATGATCCCTTCCAGCTCAGAATATTCTGATTCTATGTCCACAAACCCGCACTGGGGTTTCACCCTCGCTTGGCCCCCACCACCCTGGCACACCTCTGTGGGAGCCTCAAGCTGTGTTCCCTCAGTGTCACACACCCCCCTTTGTCACAACACTGCAAGTCTCTGACCTGAACAGCATCGTGGAATCGCTTAAGCTGGAAAAGACCTCTCAGATATGGCAAAGAAAAGTTCAAGAGAGAAAACCCCAACTCGAATGTTGCACTGAAGTTACCTGAACGAGCCTGGGAGACCTTTGAGAAGCACTTGGGAACTGACTGCTAAGACACAAAATTCTAAGAAGCCAAAAACCCCAGGGAACAGTTGGCAGGCTGGTGCCAGAGGTTCCACTTGCCTTTCCAGGCTGTGCTACCTCCCCTCTGTGAAGAAAACATGGAAAACTACCTCTCTTAGAGGTGCAGCTATGGATGCTTTAAGCCTTGGGACCCCCTTCTTGTTCCTTTGGCTTAAGCTGAAAAATAACAGACGTCTGCATCAAACGAACAAGCTTCTTTTAAATTAAAAGACCTGGAACACAGGCAAGAAACATTAATGGCAAAATGAATCCCTTCCCTGGAGCAAATTATAACTAACTCTGTAGGTTATTAACAACTTCCAGGCATTACTTGAACCAGACCTTCCTGCAAAGCAAGTTTTAATTCGGCACCCCAAGCACTCAGCCCCCTCTGCCCTTACCTTGGAGTGCACCCAGGGCTTTTCATGCTGCTGCGAGCTGGGAAATATCTCCTCTGCAAATCGACTCCAGTGCCTGTTTGTCTCCTCTGGCTCTTAGTGGCCACGTCTCTATTTCTAGCATCCCTTCACTGCTATAAATGGCTGGGATAGGTGAGGACAAAGGGAGTGGCTAGGTGTTCCCAGGAGTGGGTGGGAGTTAATTAATAAGCCATGAAAAGCGCTGGTACGGCAGGACACAGGTATAAAGGTGCCTCGGGACACAGTGTTCGCAGCAGCTTCGCTGGCAAGGAAAGGTTTAACAGAGATTCCTTAAAGGGGATCCCTTTCTCTCCTGGCTGCATGAGGGAGGTGCCAGGGGCTCACAGCAGGATCCAGGCAGGGGGCTGGTGGAGGGCGCTGGACCTTCATCACCCTGCACATCACATCACTTCACAGGGACCACGGTCAGTGCCTGCTGTCCCTTTTCTCTGCTTCTTGCTCGGTGGGTAAGGACAGGAATTCCCTGCCAGATACATTTGGTGAGAGCAAATTAGGGACAACAGCAAAAGAGGAATGGTGTTCACCCACAGAAAATTCCTCTTAAAAACATTTAGACTTCAAACTTTTTGGTAAAAGTGCAATTATTGTAACTGGAGGTTAAGAGCTTAACAGACTAGGCTGTATCCAGGCCTTGGGAGGGAGAACTCTTGCTCCAAAAGGAGCATTGTTTTATGCTTTATCTCTGGTGCTATTAACAACTGTTACAATTCATATTACCCAGGAATTTTAAATACCACCAAGGCTGCTGTACACCAGCACTTCACAAACTGGGTTTGATGCCTGCAGTTTGCCCTGGGAGAGTAGAATTTGTCCGGCAGGTCTGGAGGTGGGGTCGTCTCCCCACTCCCCATACCAGGATGAGTCCAATGCTCTCCTTATTTGGGCAACAAAAAGTGTACCCACGTCTCCCAGCCTGGATTAGGGGGGATTGAGTTGTTGCTTTTGGTCTTTTACGGCCATGCCACGTTCCATGCACCTCCTGGTGGTCCCCTTTCCCTCTCCACACACAGTGCCACCTTTCTAAACCTTGTACGCTGTTGGCCCAACGTGCCCCACCAACAGCCAAATCCTCAGCGCTCCGGGATCCTTCACCTGCGTTGCTGCATTTCCAGAGCACCCAAATACACAGCATTTCTTTTTAAATCACAGTTTTCCCAGACCAGCCCCAACTCCAGCGCTTACCAAGATGCAGAGATTAGCAAGGTGTAGGGTTGCTTTCCTTGAGTTTCTTGGTAGAACCTGAGTCAATGTGCTCTTTTATGGAGAATTTCTATGCCAATACTCTTGGCATAGCACCAGCTGCTGCTGGCAGGGGGGGGACGTTGCAGTGACCTCTTTCTCCTGTTACATTACGCACGTCAGCTGTGCCATTTCTCGCTCAGGAGCTGGTAGAGCCCACGGATCACAAAAGCCCATTTTTTACACTTTTACAATTGATTCATTGCTCTCTCCCGGGGTGTTGTACACGAATCGTCAGCTTTGGTTACGCCAAAAAGAAAAAAAACAGTGCCAGGCACGAATACTTGTTTTCATGTGGGGGGTGGGCTGCTCAGAGACCGGGGCAGGGAAGGTCAGCCAGGTGACGCAGGATTAGTGAGCTGGGGCAGGATGCTGGATTCATCACTCCATCCTGCCTCTGCTTCCTCTTGGGGGTCAGGCCCTGGGGGAGGCTGGCCCCATGCAGCGGGATGGGGAGAATCAGAAGGTGGAAGTGCAAAAACTCGTGGGTTGTGATAAAGGCAGTTAAACAGGTAAAGCGAGACCTGCACGTGCAAGCAAATCAAAAGGAATTCATTCCCCTGCTTTCCACTGCAGGCAGGTGTTCAGCCATCCCCAGGAAAGCTGGGCTCCATCATGCATAACATGCATGACTTGGGAATACCCCCCTGCCTCCTTCCTCCCCAGATTTTACTGCTGAGCACAGCGTTCTACAGTGTGGGAGACCTCTGTGGTCAGTCAGGGTCAGCTGTGTCCCCTCCAGCTCCTTGCACACCCCAGCTCCTCGCTGATGGGGGAGGGTGAGGAGCAGGAAAGACATTGATGCTGTGCAAGCACCACTCAGCAACAGCTACAACATTCCTGGGCTTCCATCGCTGATCCAAACACAGATCCAGACCAGCCACCGTGAAGAAAATTAACTCTATCCCAGCCATAAAACAGGACAGAGAGAGGCAAAACCAACAGAGAGAGCCAAGTCCTTACTGGGCCAGAAGACCACTGGTTCCAAGTGTGGAGCACCCACAACATTCTAGTATTTAAGTCTGTCTCAGAAAAATTAAGATTTTTGGACAAGAAATTCCTCTCACAATGATTCTTTCTAAAAATACACTTACCCCCCTGTCTCTCCCTCCTATAAACAACAGTGCACCATTATGTGAAAGCATCACTGACAACACAGAAGTAAGGTCTAGGAAAGATATCATAAAATAACTTTATACTAACTCCTCCCTTGTATTCCCTCAGGGAACTGCTCTATTGTTCAGTGAAACAGTAAAACTTACATGGAGCTTTAGGATCTTCACGTGTAAGGAAGATGGTTAAATGGAGCTGAGCCAGAACTTCCCTGGCCACAGCATGAGGTTGTGTGTCTCCCTCCCGAGCACCCTCTCCACACATGGCTGAAAAAGAGAAGTATGGAAAGTTCCGCTTCCCAAAAAGAGCCTTTCATGTGGAAAGCCTGCATTTTAAACAGTGATGGTCAGTAGTTTAGGGGAAAAAAGAGAAAGAATGGTGTAGGAAAAGGGCAGAAAATACAAACAGCCTGATCCGGAAAGAACGAGCTGCATCAGCCTATCCTGGCAGAAAGCAAATCCTGCATATTTCTTTTCCAACAACATCACGGACTTCCTGTATTTTTACATCATCCCACATTCAAGCAGCACAAGCTGACTGTGTTGCGCGGGCTGTCTCCTCTTTTCACAGAAGCATTTGGGTTGGAAGAGACCTTCAAGACCATTGAGTTCAGCCTGTGACCAATCCCCACGTTGTGACCAGCCCAGAGCACTGAATGCCATGTCCAGGCATTCCTTGAACACCTCCAGGAATGAGGACTACACCACCTCCCTGGGCAGCCCCTTCCAATGCCTGACCACCGTTTCTGTGACAAAATTCTTCCTCTTTGCTACTGATGGCATCCTTCACTTCACCCCAGAAGAGGACAGTCAGCTCCTCTTTGACTGGTCCCAAGGGATGAAGGGAGAGGTGGGGAGTGCACTATAGGGGAGAGAAAGGACTGAACAGACAAGACTGGAGAGCAGGACTAGATACTGCCAGGCCATGTAGCATATGGAGGTATTTCTGTCAAAAGCATCCATGTGGCCAAGCTGAGAGGGGTGTGATCTTAGAACTGTATTGAGAAGGGTGTTGCAACACGTTGCTGAGCACAAGCCAGCATCCTCAGTGCAATCCGACAGCATGCAGCCTTGCAGAGATTGTGTTCTGCCTTAAAACTGAAGAAAACACTCTTTAGGATGGTTTTCCTTCGAAGAACAAGGCTCTGAATGGAACATTTATTTCACTGCTCTGTGGAAGAGCCAACATCACAGAAAAGCAGGTAGTGCAGAAGATGGCTACTGCGTAAGACACCGCCTTTCCAACTCTCATGGCATCCAGTAAGGCTTCCCAAACCAGCACATCCGAGTGAAAGCCATCAATTGGCACCCTCTGAGCACAGCCTGAACCATCTTATTACCTGTCTCGCAGCCCACCCAGGCAGTCCAGGAGAATCATGGAATCACAGGATGCTTTGGGTTGGAAGCTCATCTTGTTCCAACCCCCACCTTCCAGTAGACCAGGCTGCTCAAATCCCTGTCCAGCCTGGAGAAGATTGTGGGAAAGAGCATCAAAGGCATTGCTGACACCCACTGCTCTCCCCATGTTGACAGAAAATATCCTTTTGTTGTAAAAGGCTGTCAGGTTTGTGACGCTATTTACCTTTCACAAATCCCCTGGCTATTCCTAATCATCACCTGCTCCATGTGGATACAAGAGAGCCTGTGTTAAGAGTGACATGTGTCAGTAAATACGGATATGACTAGCAAATACCAAGTAAACCAGAAGATGAATGACTCACGGCCCCCTGTAGCAGAAGGGTGACAATGTGGTATTGTACAACAAACCATAAATTACAATCTCTTTGTAGAAGCAAATAAAACCAAACCCCAAAACCAACAAAACCCTCCATGTTACAACAGAACAGTTCCGCTGGAAGGAACTTAGGACAATCATCTGGTCCAACTGCCCGACCAGTTCAGGGCTGCCCTTAAGTTACACCATTGTCCAAATGCCTCCTAAACACTGACAGTCTGGGGCATCAACCACCTCTCCAGGAAGCCTGGTGCAGTATTTGATTATATAGAAAGAAAGTGTTTCTCTATAAAGAAACACTTCCTGATGTCCAGCCTGAACCTCCCCTGGCCCTGCTTTGAGATCAGCATTCCCATGAGATCAGCCCTTCCCTCTCCATGCCCCCTCCTCAGGAAGCTGCAGAGGGGGATAAGGTTGTCCCTCAGGCTCCTTCTGTCCAAACCAAACCCAGAGCCCTCAGCCTCCTCCCAGGACGTGCCTTCCAGCCCCGGCACCAGCGTGGTTCTCCTCTTCTGGACACGCTCAGGCCCCTTCCCATCACCTTTAGCGCCGGAGCGCTCTGGGCGAGGCACAGCCGGACCATCCCCTCCCCTGACCCGCTGGCCACGCTGTGTCGGGTGCCCCCGGGATGCCATCTGCCCTCCTGGCGATGGCTCCTGCTGAGCTGCTGCCAGCCAGCACCCCCAGATCCTTTCAGCAGGGCTGCCCCCAGCCACTCCTCTCCCAGCTTATACCAGTGCTCAGCGGTGCTCCACCCTGGGCGCAGGATCCAGCACTTGGATTTAGTAATTCTGTGCCACTGGCAGCTGCCCGATGGTGCCTCTGTCCAGATCCCTCTGCAAGGCCTCTTGTCCCTCCAGAGAGCCCACAGCACTCCCAGCGCAGAATCCCAGAGTGGTTCGGGTTGGAAGGGACCTTAAAACCCATCTCGTTCTACTTCTCTGCTATGGGCAGGGACACCTTCCACTAGACCAGGTTGCTCCAAGCCCCTTCCTTTTGGATTATCACTCAGGGTTATCCCAGATATTATCCAGCCAGGTTAGGAAGGATAATTTTACACTTCTCTGTGAGAGCAAATCATGATTTGCTGTGAAGAACAGAATGGAAGTCAAGGAAGCAGGAAATACTGGCATGCCCAGAGCCTGCCCCTGGCCAGGCAGGTGTCCTGAGATCCCCTCCCTCAGCCTGGCTGCTGGTATTTCTCCTCTGGTCGATAAAATCCAGAAGCTGGGTCTCCAGCACCCTCTCTTCTCTGGCCAGTCCTTCCAGCACTGCAAACCTTTACATGGGACAACACCGATGCTTATTTGGGACAGCCTGGAGGTAGCATCACTAAAGAGGCCATAACCATGTGGTGGTGTGGGGTCTGGGAGAAGAGTATTAGATAAAAACACTTAAAAAGTGAGGAAGAGCAACACCTTCACTTGGAAGATTTGCATCCACAGGTTCTCCTGTGTCTCTGATGCTTCACTTGCACACCCCAAGTGAGAAAATGCCTCCTTTGGCTGCTGTCACTGACAAATAAGAGCAAACCTAAGGGGAAAGAGAGTTGGAATACTCATACACACAGAGTATCTCCGTGTTTGGTTTCAATGTTCAGACTAAACAGGAAACCCAGAAGCGGGTTCTTCAGCAAGAGCAGGCACCCCCGAAAAGAGCAACCACATTGCTTTACTTGTTCCATCCCACTAACAAAATCAAACATGGAGCGCTCCACGCGCTTGCTGATCCACCAGTGTGTTTACGGCTCAAGTGCAGGTACGGAGCTGGAGCTGCTCTGCTCTGCTGGCTCCTCAGCACGTGCTGCACTCAGGAGCTGACGGCAGTGTCTTGTAGGGGTTGAGGATCCCCTTGGGGTCCAGCATGGCTTTGAACTGCTGCATGAGCGCCACGGCCTCGCGTGGTTTGCTGTACTGAATGAACTGCTTCTTCTTGAAGCCCAGCCCGTGCTCTGCGCTGATGCTCCCACTGTATCTCGCAGTCCACTCATACACAAAGGGCTCGATGGCATCCAGCAGGGAATGACTGTAGGACTCCGTCGTGATGTTCAGGTGCAAGTTCCCATCTCCTGGAAGAAAACGTTGCACAGGTGGGTCTGGGAGAAAAACTTGGTGGTCCTGCAATAGATACTCATTCCTGGCTCCTCCACGTTGTCAAACAACAGGGCCTTTGTTAGTCTGCAAACTGTGCAAAAAGGACAAGCTCACTGTCCTACAAATGTCAGCCTCTCCATGCACAAATAATTTGAATAGGATCTTTGCTTTTCCATGCTCCCAGTGCAATATTTGAGGAAGGGTTCCGAGTTAAGCTACTTTCAAACTCTGACTTTTGTGATTTTAAAATTCCCACTGGGCTGCATTAATGATTGTGCCACCACTGTGATGCCATGACAAAGACTTCCCCAATGGCATTTCATAATGATCATTAGATTTTAACGTGGCCCTTCATCACTTTTTCTCTCCCTATTATGTTTGTGCAATGCTCCAAATGCGCTCTGGCACCGTGTCAACAGAAAAAAAGAAGCAGAACAATTTCTCCTTTTGCCACTGTGTGTGACAGTATTTGATTAGGCACAGAGTTGCTGGGTACTCGAAAGACAAAACACACACAGATAAATACAACTTACTCATCCTCCTCCCTCTGGAACCTCTTCCTGCATCCTAGCAAATCCCCACAGCGCACAGTTTAGTCCTCAAAGAGCTACCACAGGGAGCCTTTGTTATGCAACGTGTCTTTCAAATGATCCCTCATCAAGTATGCTCAAGAGTGTTCTGTGGTTTTTTTTGTAACAGTTGTAACAGAACAGCTCTGCTAAGCGACCAATTTACCTGCTTGCAAAATCAGATTAGTTTCGCAGCACGCTGACAAATCTATCAGCCTTTCTGTGCATTTATCATTATCACTCTCTGCTGGAGAGTTAATGGCTCACAAAAAATTGATTTCCAGTAGGATTAATCACTTTGGACAAGAAAGTGGTTATCTGCCAAATATGTCTAAGTACATCAACCAAATTGATGGTCCAATTAAACAAATTACATCTTTAAATAGAAAGTACACAGCAAGAAGACACAGATGACCAGTTCCATGGTTCACTAGCAAGCAACCTGCCATCTGTGTATGGAAAACAGCCTGAAAGCAGTGAAATTCAAACACAAAGATCCTGATGCACCCTCCTCTCCCACAGCCCTCAATTTAAGCCTCTCACTAATGGCTGCACAGTGAAACCTGCAGCACAGAAGGGCCATCACCTCCTTTCCCAGCACCCCCACTTACCCAAGTGGCCATAGCCCACCACATTCTTGGCACTCTGGCCCAGCCGAGCCCTCATATCAGTCACGAGGTCATAGAGCTTTCCCACAGGCAGAGAGATGTCGTACTTGTACACATAACCCTCGTGAGTGAGGGCCTCGGTGATCCTCTCCCGCAGGCCCCACAGCACCTGAGGAATCAAGGATCACAGAAACTGATAGAAACCAAGTAGCTCTTGGGTTTCCATGCATATACCACGTCAGTCTGAACACTTCCCTGTATAAAATACAAATCCACGTCAAAGAGATTTGTGGAAGAGGAAATGCTGACTTGCCTTTATTTTCTTGTCGTCCGTTGCCACAGTTCCATCAGTGACTAAACCACAAGCCATGGCCTGTTCTAGGAAGCTGTTCAATTTTTCCTCATCATGGGTTGAGTTGGAGCCCGAAGTTTCAATTAAAACGTAAAAAGGGCTGTCTGAGAATGAAGGACAACAAAATAAGCAGATGTCCCAGGGCAACACAGAGGAATTCAGGACAGGTTTTGGAGCTTTCCCCACACATTACGTGCCCAGACTCTCAGGTGCCAGAGAGGGCAGTCTTTTATCTGCAGGACACTTCACTGACATGCTGTATCTTTTATTTTGCAACCACTTTCCAAAAAGGTAGCAGTTTCGTGGGGACACATACAAGTGAAAAGTCTCATGTTTAAAGATAAAAGGTGGCTGGAATGGATAAACTAGATACAAAAATTATGAGGGATGCCCACACAATCACTGACTTTTTTAAAAGTCAGTGAATCAACTTTTTAAAATGAGTCACTTTTTAAAAGTGTTTAAAACTAGTCTAAAAATCCTGAAGAAGTACAGTGCCCCTTTCTACAGTGTGAATGTCACTGGTACCTGTCACTGGGCTGGACAGCTTGAGATGTCTCTCAACCAATTCCATGCACTTCTCATCCATGAACTCATAGGCAGACAGGATCTCGCCCAGCATGGCTCTGCAGGTTGTGAATGTTTCCAGAACCTTAGCAAAACTCTGACACCCTTCAGACAGAACACAGAGAGGAATCAGGACCAAAAAACAGACACTGCCCCGAACTCTTTAGAGGTTTCTGAGGAGTAAAAAACTCTCAGTGAAGGCTCCCCACAAACAACAACTCTGGACCTGCTGAGGGACACCCAGAAGCAGCTTTTAAGCAGCTGTGCCTGGCCATGCACTCTGCTGACCCAGAGCCTGACGTGCAGACGTGACTTCTCAGCCTTGCCTTGTCACCTTGTCACTCACCTGACCCCTGGATGGTGGCTGCCTACTGTCACAGTCTTGCCCTGCTCACCTCTTGAGCCTGTCAGACCAGGCCGTCACCAGTGAGGGGACTGTCCTGCCTGCCTCCTCACCCTGCTGAGCTCCTGGCTCCCCTTTCCTTACAGAACGACCTGCCCTTGCAGGTATTTCAACAGATATTAAATATCTGCACAGGTATTTTAGCACAGAGCCCTACACTATTTTCCAGAAACCAGCTGATGCTGGCAGTCCAGCTCAGTAGGCTTAGCAGTGCTTTCTCCTCAGTTTCATCCCTGTTCCCAGCCTCTGAATTCAGGTGTGAAATCATTAATATCAGCTTCTACCTAGGAATGCCAGATTCACAGCCTTAGGCTTCTGAGGACAGAGTATGGAGACAGCAGTGATAACTCCCAAGGTCCCCTCGGATCCAATGAAGAGCTGCTTCAGGTCGTAGCCCGTGTTATCTTTGCGCAGAGAGGTCAGACAGTCCAGAGCTGAGCCATCAGCCAGCACCTGTGGGAACACAGGGGCCCAGTCAGAGCACTTGGGTAGGAATCTGCTGTCATGAACTCGCCTATGAGCAAGCTGATGGGAAGTGTCACTCACCCGGAGCACGGGGACACAGCTGCAGCCCATTCCCACACTGCTCCTCCAGTCCCAGCTCTTCCCCCCACTCTACATCCTGCCTGAGTAGGATACAGTAGATATTTCCCTCCTACTTCTCTCCTTCCATCAGGACAAGTACTAACAGAAGATCCAGCTTGCTCTGCTTTTCTTACTAGTGGTGGAGAAGACCAGCCATTCTCTGCAGCCCTAGCTCCCAATAGAAACAAGGAAAGCTACTTGAAAGAGTGAACAGTTAAGCAGAATGAGGTAAACCCTCTGCCACTTGAGCCTTAAATCAAGGCTGAGTATCTCCAAGACAGGTTATTTATGGCTATTTTGACACTAGAGCCAAACTGACCTGAGACAAATGCTCTCCTTTCTAAGCCTACACAGTAAAACCATGCTTTTGTTCCCTGCCCAATTTTTTCCCCATTAATGCTTTGCTCCCCAGCTGTGAAAGCTTTTAGAAATCCTAATCCAGCCTAATACATCCCAAGGCACTCGCCTGTAGGACAGGAGCAGATGAGGAACAGCAGAGACTCTAGGACACAGCCAGCAGCCAAATGAACCCAAAGCAGACAGCTCTGTGATGGGATGAGCTTTAAACCCTACGATGATGATGATCTTTAAAGTCCTGTCCAACACAAACCAGTTTGTGATCCTATGTTTCTATTACAATCTGAGTGAGCAGACACCAGAAAACAGTGTTCCAGAGACTCACTGCTCAGAGGAACCAAGTCCATGCAGACAACCTGGGATCCCCCAATCTCTCCCTACCTTCTTTTCACTTGGCTGGATTAGAAAACCACCTAACACCTCCTCTATCAGCAAGCACTGGAAGTCAGGAAGCTGGGAACTGCAGCTTGTTACTGCTGTAACATGCTACATGCATGAAGACATGTGCTGACCCTTCTCAAGGGAACAAGGGAAAGCTAAGAGTGGAAGCTTGGAGAGGAACTTGGCTGTGTGCTCGATAGTTAGAAGAGCAGGAAGCAGTAAGAAGCAGAGGATTAAACAGAGAAGAGAACTGCCAGGTACTCGCCTTACCACTTCCAGGCCCAGCACCGTCCCTCGCAGAGAGCCGTATCTCAAGAGCCGCAAGCCTCCAGCATTGGTAGCCACGTTCCCCCCGATGTGACAGCTGCCTTTGGCTCCCAGGTCGAGTGGCATGATAAACCCCTGCTCCTCCAAGTACTCGTTGAGCCTCTCCAGCACACAGCCTGCTTGGCACACGAGGATTCCTGGAAAAGAAACGCCCTGCTACAAGCTGATGGCTGAGAAGAAGGTGCCTCCTCAAGAAGCAGGAGCAGTACGAGCAGATGCAGCTACCTCTTCTTTCAAAACTTCCTGGGATTCAGCTTAAATTCACGTGTCTGTGCACGCTCCAGGGAACTGCCCCCTCCTCAAGCCTCGGGGAGCTTTGCTATTGCCTCAACATCTGCTCACCCACAGCTCTGGACTGGTAAAACACAATCACATTAAGCGTGTCTCTGCGTTCAAGGGAAAGCAGCCTTTCCCTTTAAGCCTTGCAAAAACTTTGCATGTACAGATAGACTTGGCTGCCGCTGGGGGCAATGGGAAATGGTTTAAATTCTGCCTGTTGTTCTCTCTCTTTGAACAGAGATACTCACACCACCCTGACCCCTAACCCTCAAATCCAAACAAACCTCCTTATGATGCTGCTGGGCTGAACCCTGCTGATCCTGCTGTTATCTGTTCCCAGGAATATGCCTGTTTTAGGGCCTGGGGGTCATTTCTGTGCCTCACATCTCTGGAATATTTACCAGACACCTTGTCAAAGCTGATGATCTGGTTCATGAGAGCAGTGGAGAGAATGATCTCGTCGAAGACAGGAACGCTGCCCCCAACAAGGCCCGTGTTACCCCCCTGAGGGTTCACTGCCAGGTTCCTCTCATGGCAGTACCTGGAAGGAAAAAGGTTTCTGAATTTTTATGCATTCAAAGGCCACAATCAGTCTGTCAGAGAAGTTTCACCTCTACATGAATCTCTACTGTTGTGACAGTGCTCCTTAAAATTAAGCAGCATTTCACTGAAAGATTAAATTGATGCAAGGAGACAGTTTCAATGACAAAGTGAGAAAGTGCAACTCCTGTCTGAACTCAGCCCAGCGCTGAGCAAAGAACCAACACGTGGGGTTAGCCCCACGTGTATCTACGCGTGTGGCACACACCATCTGCCTGGAAAGCACTGCTTATGTTTATACAGAAGCTGTTTCTGCAGCAGTCTGTGCTAACAGCTTGGGCTCCTCAGTGAGCTCTGACAGCCAGCCTCTGGCAGTGGTTTCAGACATGACTGCCCTCTTCCTCCCAAGAAATTAATGCCCTGTAGGCAACAAAATATGCCCCTGTGCCTCAGCTGCTCCACCTGCCACATCTCTGCCAAGCACCACCCACCACATCCTCTCTGAGCTCACATCAGCTCTTGGCACAGAGCCCCACAGCACCAGAGTTCCTTCAGAAGCCCTGCCTGCCTTTCCTGTGCTCTGCATCCCTGTTTTAACACAGCCAGGAGCAGGTGCCTGCACCTTTCAGCTCCTCAGCCAAACAGTGATCCGGCACAGTACTGCCCACCCAGAGCTGTGCTCACACCAGTGAACCACAGGATGTGGATAAAACAGATCCTCAAATTGCCCGGTTCTGCCCTAAACTTCTCTACCTTTTCAAACAGACCCTCCTGAATCTTTCACAAAGCTTCTCCTTTCTGAGCATCTGTACAATAGCTACTTTTAGCCATTTATCAGGACAGAAAAGTCATGAAGAAAACTGCCTCAGCAACTCCAATGCTCAAGGAATTAGTGTCTGAACACCTACAAGTTCCCTTCACCTGCCGGATCATCCCCGACTCAACCCAAGTTTCCTCAGCACCAAGCCCAGCAGAAAAGGGGCACATTACCTGAGAACCTGAGACACCTCTGCCGTCGTCTGTGGCTTCAACACCAGCTGGCTGCAGCCTGCAATGAAAGCAAGGGACTCTCAAGGCAAGCTGTGGCTCTGCAGAGGTCAGAAAGAAACAGGTGGGAAAGCATGAGGTGGGAAATAGCAACGCTCCCTCCACTGTTAGGCATTTCAACCTCTTTGACAACAAACATTTCAACAGCAGCCTTTCCCTTCACGCCCTGCAAAAACTTTGCATGTATAGGTAGACCTGCCACTGGGGGCAATGGGAAATGGTTTAAAGTCTCATAGAATCTTTGACAGAAGCAACAGAGAATTCACAATGCTTGATTTAGAATCACAGAATTACAGGATGATTTGGGTTGGCAGGGACCTAAAAGCTCATCTCATTCCATGGGCAGGGACATCTTCCACTATCCCAGGGTGCTCCAAGCCCTGTCCAAACCGGCCTTGGACACTTCCAGGGATGGGGCAGCCACAGCTTCTCTGGGCAACCTGTGCCAGGGCCTCACTTCTCTCACAGGGTTGAATTTCTTCCCATCTATCCTTGCCCTCTGGCAGTGGGAAGCCATTCCCCCTTGTCCTGCCACTCCAGGCCCATATAAGAAGCCCCTCTCCCTCCTTTTTATAAGCCCCCTTAAGGTACGGGAAGGCTGCAATCAAGTCTCCCAAAAGCTTTCATATTCTCCTCTGATGTTCAATCAAAACTCTTAGCTGAATCAATTTGTCTCAGGGAAAAAAAAAAATTAAGTTAGAGGGTTTAGATTTTTTTTAATGAAAGCCTATAAGTTTACCAGGTATCAGGTAAACTCATCTGGTCTCTGGTGACCAGTGACACGACCGGAGGGAACAGCTGGAGCGGTGTCAGGAAAGGGTTAGGCTAGGTATCACGAAAAGGTTCTTCCTCCAGAGGGCGGTCGGGCACTGAACAGGCTCCCCAGGGAATGGGCACGGCCCCAAGGCTGCCAGAGCGTTTGGACAACACTCTCAGACACAGGGCGGGATTATTGGGGTGTCTGTGCAGGGCCAGGAGCTGGACTCGATAATCCTCATGGGTCTCTTCCAACTCTGTGGTCTGTACAGATATGATCCGCCATAAATAAAGCTAAGATTTCCTCCGGCAAACTTATTGTTCCGGTAATTAACAGAGGCAGGAAGGACGTCTCACCAACCGAGCACATCGAGCAGCTCGCTTACCTCGCACCGACTTCAGCCAGTCCACGTTAAATGGCTTCACCTCCTCCTCGCCGGTGACGACCCTGCCGGGCATGAGGCGCTCGAAGAAGGCCACATCGCCGTCGGCCAGCCGGGCGAAGGGCAGCCTCCGCACCGCGTAGCGCTCGCAGGTCGCCACCACCTCCCGGGAGCCGGCGCAGCCCCTTCCCCTGGGCACAGCCGGGGGATCCCGGCTCCCGCCGCGCTGCAGGACCCCCCTCCCGCGGCAGCTCCTCAGCCAGACGGCCCCGCGGCTCCACAGGGCCGTGGAAGCCAT
>VXBT01005217.1:10336-36277 GCA_013400235.1 Oriolus oriolus | reverse complement strand
CTCATCCGCTTCCCGGGTACGGCGCGGCCGGGAGCGGCGTGAGCCCCGGGGAGGGGGCGGGGTGCCGTGCGGGGGCTGTCGCGGTGCGTCTGAGGTCTGGGCTGCTCGCAGCCGTGATGGATGGACCCCCACGCTTGGATAGAGGGACTGCCCCCAGCCCTGACCGACAGACCCGTCCCACCCCGGACAGACAGACAGACAGACAGACTCTCATCCTGGATGGACCGACCTCTTCCCCCCCGACCTCACAGGCAGGTAGATCCCCAGCCCGTTATGGACTGACTTTCTCCCACCCGTGACAAATAAATATAGCCCTCACCCTGGAGAGACCTCCTGCCGCCCGTGACAGACTCCCACCCTGGGTGGACTGACCTCATCCTATCCGTGACAGACAGACCCTTGCCCTGGTCGGACCAACCTTCCGCCCGTGACAGACAGACCCTCAGGACAGATGGACACCTCTCTGGGAAGACCAGTTTGGGACAGCCTTTGCATCTTCCTTTCTCTCCTACAGACAGAACCACAGAGATTGGGCAGCTGATCAGCTCCTACCTGGTGAGGGAGAAGAACCTGGAGGACCACACCATCCACCTGCTCTTCTCTGCCAACCGCTGGGAACACGTGTAAAGATGATGTTTGTTCAGTTGTAAAAGAAAAATGTGTGGTGTTGTGTCCCCCGGGGGCTGAGCTTGCAGTGGGTACAGAAAGTGCAAGAATGTGATCCTGGTTTGACAGGAAAACAGGCTGGCAGTGGTGTCTTAAGGACCCTTACAGCTTTGGATTTAATCACAGAAGCCCAGAATGGGTTGGGTTGGAAGGGAACTTAGAGATCATCCAGTCCCACCCCTGCCATGGGCAGGGACACCTCCCACTATCCCAGGTTGCTCCAAGCCCTGTCCAGCCTGGCCTTGGACACTTCCAGGGATCCAGGGGCAGCCACAGCTGCTCTGGGCACCCTGTGCCAGGGCCTCCCCACCCTCCCAGGGAACAATTCCTTCCCAAAATCCCATCTACCCCTGCCACTGTAATCTTAGATCCGATCCCACAGCTAGTTCTTTTGGAATCATTGGTGCCGTATTTCCAGCTCCTGTGCTGTACTGGATTAAAGAACTGGGGAGCTGAGACTGAACCAGCCTGGACTGTGAATTTACTCTCTTTCCTGAAGATACCTTGCTTTGCCAGGCAGTGCCTGTGAGTGACAGTGGTTAAGGAATTGTGCACAAATTTCCCCTCTAGCCAAAGACTACGTTCAGCTGTAATTGGCTGGCCTTGCTTTAGTCACGGAGTCTGTGTGTGGGCATGGGGAAATCAGTGTTGGCTGTTGTTTTTACCTGGAAATACAGACTTCAAAATGCTCTCATTTTACAGAAAAGCTGTCCTGGCTCTGCTGTAGTGGCAGTGCCAGTTAAGGTGGGAGAACAGAAGGCAGATAAGTGAGCTCTGAGAAGAACTGTCGTGAATGAAGGTGGCAGAGCGTATCACAAAATCTACTGCACCACCTAAAAAGGGAAGAGGACTAAGCTGTTCATGTCAATATAATTAATCTGTGATCTTGCCTGTAAGCCCTGGAGCTGCCTAGAGCAGTGCCCAGTGCTTGGCACCCCGAATTTGGGTGTCAGGAAAGGGTATTTGGTCAATGCCTGGTGGAGAATACGAACAGCTCTTCACCTGCCATCCGCATCACAGCCTCCCCTGCCACTGATCTCCATGAACGATGACAGACTTGGAGTTTTAGATGAACTCCTTTCATTTCTGTCACTATAAAGGAATGCAACTCTATTATTTTATCTCCCCCATGGTTTCAGACCGATGATGAAGGAGAAACTACATCAAGGGATCACGGTCGTGGTTGACAGATACGCCTTCTCTGGAGTGGCCTTCACAAGTGCCAAAGAGGTGAGTGAGACCTGCAGCAGCTCCTGCCCCTCTCTCTGTTTGGGGAAGCAGCTCTCCAGGTAGAGGCTGTTGGTGTGCATGACCATGGGGCCGTGCTTCTTCTGGGAAATGAGGATTGGAAATGAGGGATGGAAGTTTCAGCTCAGGTATTAACATGGGTCTGCCCTTCCCCAGAACAAGCAGAGAAACTTATTTGGTGACTTTTTGTAAATCTGGACAGACTGCTGGACTGGAAGCTGACCTGTGTGACTCTGGAGAATGATTCTGGGAGTTTATTTAAGACTCTCTGTACTTGCTCAGGCTGCTGGCCCATAGATTTGTGAAACATAACAGAACCATGTATGTTAGAAGGGACCTGTGGAATTCATGAAGCTCAGCTTCCAGCAGGCTGCTTGGGCCTACATCCAGCCAAGGACTGAGTGTCTCCAGGGATGTGTATCCACTCCTTTCGGGGTCCTTCTCTGCTCACCCTCAGAGTAAAAGTGATTTGCTTCATTTAGCCTGAATTTCTCGCATTCCCACTTGTGCCTTTTGGCCTGCCCCTGCTTTCAGAACAAGTCAGCTCTGTCAGCCCCCCTCTGAGCCATCCTGCACAGACACTCTTGTCCCACTCCATCAGATGTGTCCCGTTCCTGCTGAGCAGCCATCAGCCCTCCAAGAGTGGCCACAGAAGCTCCAAGCCACGCCTGCAGCACCAGCCGTGACCTACATTCATTCTTGTCCAAGCCTTTCCCTGCTTCCTGGAAGGACTGAGGAGACCCTGGGCCCCCAAGCCCTGCACCCTCACCTGCATCTTTTTCCACCCTCCTGCTTCCCTGGACATTGTGTGGCTTGGGGTGTCTGCAAAAGCCCCAAATTAGGAGCCAGGACATGTGACACGAGCTGAGTCACCCCAAAATAATGATCCCAAATCCACGTGGGCACAGCAAGGAAATGTTCTGCTACTCTCTGGTGGGGAAAAAAGGGTGTCTTAAAGTGTCTACACGTCTTTGAATGTAGCTGGTGACCTGCATCCTCAGCCACGTGGATGCAATCCTTGGGAAGCAGGGATGGCATCCTTTGCTGCTGGAAGGGAGTGCCTCTGCTTCTTAAAAGAAAGGAGTTTGGCATGTTTTTTCACTCAAGAAGCACTCCCAGAGGAAGGAGAGATGTTGGTGCCCATATCTAACACAAAAGTTTACTGGCAGCCAGAGCTCACACCCGAGATGTCGTGGCACTTCGAGCTTCTCTTACCCCCTCGTGGGATTGAAAAACCCACTGCACATACATCCAGAAAATACCCAGATTCCCAGGATGCAGAACATCTGGGGAGAAGCTGGAGGGCTGATGTGCCTGCTCCTCTTAGAGGGAGTTAAGATGTGGATGAGCAGTAAGTGGACAAGCCTCTGTAGTCTCACCAGCATCATGGATTCACATGCCCTGATGGAAGTCCTCAGATCTGTCAACAACATCCAGAAGCTGAAAAACTGCATCTCTTGTGTCTGGGCTGAAATTCCTGGGTAGGTGAGTATTGGAAAGGAACCTCCATGGGCTCAGAGAGATCTGCACTGCAGCTGTGTGGTGTTTGTGTGTGGGAGGAGCTTTCTTTCAGACTGAGCACTTTTAGGAGTGGTAACAGCTCTGTGGAGGCTCAGAATGTGCCTTGGTAGAGCTCAGATGGGCTCTGCAGAAGAGGCATGAAAAGCTTTAGCTCTCTCCAGCTTAAATGGGCACAAGAGGTGCTGAACGCCTGACAAAGCCTGCTCGCCCCCAAATTACCAGGACTGAATTCCCACATGGCAAGCTGGGAAATCACCTTTTCAGTTTGAGCAGAGTGTTTTGGGCTGCCATTCCTGCCGGCCTTGGCTGTTCCTTTCCCACCTCACTCTCCAGCCAACCGGCTGCTTTCCCGTCTTTGTGTGTGTCTCACCTCAAACTCGGGTGTCTTTGCTTGGGACAGAACTTCTGCCTGGACTGGTGCAAGCAGCCTGATGTTGGACTCCCAAAGCCAGACCTGATCCTGTTTCTTCAGTTAAGCCCGGAAGAAGCAGCGGAACGAGGGAACTTTGGACACGAACGTTACGAGAGCAGCTCCTTCCAAAAGAAAGTTCTTCAGTCCTTCTATTGCCTAATGGAGGACAAGACCCTAAACTGGAAGGTGAGGAAATAACTCCAATGGGCTTGTCATGGACTGGGGTGGGGGTCTCTAATGAGAGCTCCCAAATTTTGCCTGTCATATGCCTGTGCTCCCCCTTCCCACTTCAGCTCAGCGGGGCACGTTGGGGACCAGCCATGGGCACTGTGAGATGTGGCAGAGAGGGCACTTCCCTGTTCCAGGACACCCTGGTCAGCTCTTTGTGGAGCTGGGATGAATCCCTGGCTTACCTGCCTCTGTCACGTGCCCCAAAGAGTGCCAGCAAACAACATGCAGCAGCAGTTTCTTCTGTTTCCCTTCACCCACCCTCATGTCTACATCTTAAGTGTTTATTCCTACATATATTGATTTTTCCCAAATCCACTCCAGAAACTGCAGAGAGGAGGTGTAATCAGCTCATTTCACTAGTCAGGAAGAGTAACAGTATTGAGTGATGGGGGGAGCAGGTGTTAACAACAAGGTTTTCCTCATTTGTTGGTGTCCAGTAACACATTTCTGTATTCTCTTTATCTGTCCTGTATTATTTTTTGTCTTGGAAACAGACAGTGGATGCTTCAAAGAGCATTGAAGACTTGCACAGAGAAATCAAGTCCATTGCAGAGGAAACTATGCAGGAGGTTCAGAATAAACCTTTGGGAGAACTCTGGAAATGAAACTTCATACAGGTCTAAAGGAATAAGGGAAAGGTCACTTCTTGGATCCTCTGCACTTGGATGACTCTGTGACATCCCAGCAGCTACAGCTTAGATCCTGTGTATTCTTTTGGGTCCAACATGCTGCTGCTGTGCTTGTTATTATCTGCTCCTCCCCTCCATCCTGCCATAGGCCCTTCTGCATTTTTTAAATGAGTATACCATGAGCGTGTACCAAATTCCTTGTAAAAACCTCCCTCTCCCACTCAGGAACTCTTGTTCCAGCTCCAGTCCTGGAGTGCAGATGTGGGTGTGGAGCCCAGGGCCATCCCTGGACACAGACAGTTCCCATTTTTGGGGAATTGCCATGTTTCTGAACATTCTTCCTCTCTAGTAAATGCATCCCCCATGCTCAAACCAGTTTGTAGAGGACTTGCTAATAAATTATTCTTTTAAGCATTTGGCACAGGGCATTTTTTTTCAGTATGATAATTTATCTTCTAGAAGGATATATGGGAGGTGAAAGTGCTGCAGTTCAGGCACTAAATCCAAGGAAAGCTGTTTGCTAGAGCTGTGGAAAGAAGGGAGAATTCAAGCCTTCTCCCCAGCTGTGCAGTGCTGGACAGCTGTGAGCAGGTAAGAGCCCGAAACAGATGGATCAGCTCATAGCAAGGCCAGTTTGGAGGGCAAATGGCACATCAGTTATTTTAGACTGGCCAAGATGAGAGGAATAGTGGCTCCTGCACGCACCCCAGTGCAGTTTGAAACCAGACCAGCTGTGAATCACCTGAATCACCAGAACAAACTGGAAGGGGCACTGAGAGATGGCCATGGCCAGGAGAACTCAAGTCCCTCTGCTGGATGTTTAACTCACCTTCCAGTAGGGTGGACTGCTCCAATCTCCAGAGACAAATCCTCTCTAACTCAGAGAGAGGCAGATTGAACAGATTCATGAGCAGGGAGAGGAAGGGAAATATTTAAAACAAAATTGCTAATACAAGCATCAGCTGCAATGGAAAAAGCTGCTGCCTTCCCCCCACAGCTGCCCAGCACTTGGCAGCCAGACACTCCTGGTGAAGGAGGTGAGCCCCTGCAGTGCTGCATCAGGCACTGACAGTAACGCTGGGACAAGACAACACACTGAAAAGCCAGAAATACCTGTTAGAGATCTAAGACAGCTGAGCTTAGCTCTGTTATTGGGGTTGTGTTAACACTCAGGTAAAATCTTGTCTGGCTGAGCTGTCCTTAAACATAAAACCATGAACGTGAAATAAACAGTAGAATCGTAGACTGATTTGGGTTGGAAAAGGATATTAAGGATCATATTTTTCCATGGGCAGTGACACCTTCCACTATCCCAGGCTGCTCCAAGCCCCGTCCAGCCTGGCCTTGGACACTTCCAGGGGCAGCCACAGCTTCTCTGGGCACCCTGTGCCAGGGCCTCACCTCCCTCACAGGGAAGAATTTCTTCCCAGTACCCCATCTAACCCTGCCCTCGGGCAATGGGAAGCCATTCCCTCTTGCCCTGTCCCTGAGGCCCTTGTTCAAAGTCTTTCTCCAGCTCTCTTGGAGCCCCTCTGCACACTGGACTCTTCTGGTGTACTGCATACACCCACCCCAGCCTTCATCGTGTGCAAGGACATCAGGACAGGCAAAGATTTTAGATCTGTTTATTCAGATAGAAATTGAAAGCAGATGAATGGAGCACAGCCCCACTTCCTCTGCTGCCTCTTCCCCTGACTACAAGAGAGAAGAGAAGCAGGCAGAAAGCAGCAAATAATAATTTAGTGACAGAAGCGTTGTGGTTCCCAGTTCAAACCTCTGCTTTCGGGTATCACAGGGACAGTTAGAGCATCAGTAGGTCAGTCACGGGGGAAACACGTCATTTCTAGCCTGGTGCCACCACCCTTGGGCACAGCACCATCACCTGACAGGTTCCAAACCTGAATGCACAAACCAAAGCCTTGTAAACAGGGTTGCAGCGTGCAGCACGCACCAAGGAAACTACGGCAGCGACTTCCCTTGCAGTGTGCACGGAGACAGCTCTCCTCCTCGGCTTACCTTCCTCTGTGCAGAGAAGGGCCCTAGGCAGAGCTACCATCTTAAAGGAGCTAAAATTTCCAGTATATTTGGACCTTCTCAAGGCATTCTGCCCTTCCTGGGATGGTTACCTGACAGGGGATTCTCCAGGTTAGCTCCTACAGCACCTCTGGGCATACTCCACAGGGAGGGGAGCTGGCAGAGGCAAGGTACCAACACAGCTCGGAAACCTGCTCGACCTTCAGGCACCTCTTCTGCTTTGGAAAGGGAATGTCTGACAGGAGTAGCTGGAGGAACTGCTGACCAACCCACCCAGGGCACCTCAAGAGGTTTTACAGCTCAGGTTGTTGGCAGGACATCACCACTCCCTAGTCACCATGCCAGCACACTGGGGGACAGGCAGAAGCCTGGCACACGCCTGGCAGATCTCTGCTGCCCTGTTTCACCTCTCCCAGCTCTGGACTCTTTTTTTTCCAGGGCTGTGGAATTCAGTTTTCTGCTCAAAGCAGCTTTCCTGAAGGTATTTGCTGTAGAGACTATTCCATAGTGGAAGCACATGGATTGACTCACTGAGCAACACACGTTTTCTATCCTTCCATTTCTTCTGTTATTTCAACTGGGGTTGAGATGCTCCTCCCCAGCAGCACTCCACACTTCACTTATTGAATTCCCAGGCACTCAGAAGTTCCCTCAATTCCCTTTCCATAGGGTGTGAACAGGAGAGGTAGTGCTGAGTGTCCTGCAGAGCATGAACAGGAGTTGTACCGTAGGGACCCGCACTCCGGAGGCTTCACAGCTGTCTGTGGGACGTGGCTGCTGTTCCCTGGCGTTGTGAGCTGCAGTCCAGGCTGGCCAGTGAGAAGGGAAGCTGCTAAAGGCATTAACTGCATGTTTCTCCTGCTAAATGACAGGTGGGCTCTACTTAAGCTTCAGAAGGGAGTCCCCATAGAAGGATTCAGCGCTCTAACGATTTCCGTGCCTCCCCCGGAAGGCCCAGCTGACCTGCTGATGTGACAGATAGGCTTTGAACTCCTAAGCACCACTGCATCCACTTCCAGCAACTGTTTGCTGCTGAGAAATTCCAGCTGCAGCCAGTAAGGCTGTAACACCCTCTGGGTTCTTCATCCCACCGCAGACACTGCGCGCTCCGCTCCGAGGCTGCACGGAATGCCAGGATGGACGGGAGGCAGGGATGGCAGCAAGCGCCTATGAAAACCGGTAGCCCCAGGCTCTCGAAGGAGCTTCCCTCCCCCCTTCTCCCCACACATACACAAATCTGCAGAGTCAGTTTCCTATTTGTTTTCAAAGGGACAGGATCTCAAAGTCTTCATCTTCCGAGTCAAAGAACCTTTCCAATCTGTCGGCATCAGAGGAGTCTGGAAGAGAAGAAGAAAGCGCTGCCTCAGTGAGATGCTGTGACCAGCAGCGAGACCAGCAGCTGCAGGGCATCACAGTTTGAGTGCCAAGTGCCTCCACATTCCAAGACTCAGTGACAAACCGGAGTGAGGGCTCTGAGGAGGGTAAGAACACGTCAGTAGCATGGAAAATGCACTGGAGAGAATTACATGGAGCACAGGAGTGCGTCATCTTTCACAGATCCAAACACATTTCTGCTGCCCCTGTTTTGTACAGCCTTCCTGTGACCCAGCTCTGCATTAGCAGGAGACCGTTCTGCCCCAAGAAGCTCAAAGCAGGAGAACCTGCCCAGGTCTGGACTAATATCCATGAAGATTTCTATCCCTAATAAGAGATACATTTACCACTATGTGTAAGAGAATCGTTTCTGCTGTAGTTGCTTTTAGTGCAACTGCTTGGGAAAGTAATTACAACATGCACTCTCCCAAAAGCAATTAGTACAGTCCACTTTGTGAGGAAAGGTAATGTTGGTTGATCCCACCTCTCCACCCTTCCAACTATATGGTGAGGAAGGAGCTCACACCTAAAGGGAAGCAACTTTAGCATAGGGGGAAGTAAAGGAGAAACCCTTATCAGTTCAGGCTGGACAGTTACAGAATCCCAGAAGGCTTGGGTTGGAGGGGACCTTAAAGCTTATCCAGTCCCACCCCCTGCCACAGGCAGGACACCTTCCACTGTCCCAGGCTGCTCCAAGCCCCGTCCAACGTGGCCTTGGACACTTCCAGGGATCCAGGGGCAGCCACAGCTGCTCTGGGCACCCTGTGCCAGGGCCTCCCCTCCCTCACAGGGAGGAATTCCCTCCCAATATCCCATCTATCCTTGCCCTCTGGCAGTGGGAAGCCATTCCCACTTGTCCTGTCACTGCGTGCCCTCTACAGCTTCCTTGGAACCCTTCAGGCCCTGAAAGGGGCTCAAAGTTCAATCACTCCTCCCTGTGAGAGACAGGACTACCAGAAATGGAACGGCCGTGGCAGATGGGAGAGGCTCTACAAGCCAGGGAAGAGGGAGAAGGACAAGTGGTCCATAACAAAAACATTTTTAAGAGTAGGAAAGACAACATTAGGGACAACTTAAGACAGGCAAGGATCAATAGACAGTTATGGGGAATTGAGCACTCTTAACAGCCAAGGACAGTGCGAAAATTAAAGCTTTTAAGGAAAGGGAGAGAGTAAGAGAGGGAGAGGAAACAGCAGGAAGTGCAGGGTGCAGGTTGCCAGGAGGCTGCCCAGTGCCTGGTGATGGAGTAGGCTTGCCCACACACACTTGCTGCTCTTGGCAGAAGCAGCCAATGGCTTTATCTCCTGCAACGTTTGTGCACGTTATTAATATGATAAGCAGAGCCTGACAGGCAAGATTAGTGCCCAGCACTTCTCCTTTTTCCCACTGGTAGTGCTACATGCCAGGAAGGAGTGCCTTATGCTGGAACTAAGTGTGACCAGCCCTGTGTTGGAGCGTTTTCATTACCCACAAACTCGGTTTTCAGCCTTTTCAATGGACACTTTTGATTCCTCCAAGCATCCCTTTAGCAACCAGAGTCACACTGCTGTGACAGCCTGTGAGCTTGGTTTTTTCTTCTGCTCAGTCACCATCACCACTCACAGATTATTCTAAAAATCATCCTGAGACACTGTGGGATCTGCAAACCTCCAGGTGAAAGCTGAAAAACTACATCAACTGACCCAAGAGCTCCAGACTAAACCCCAGGTGGAACAGGAACACACTAGAAGTCATCATGTAATTCGACGTGATTTCCAGAAACCCGAAAGGACCGGCTCACCCTCAGCTCTCCCTCCCTGCGTGGCCTCACCTGGTGTGAGATTCAGGACGTCAGGGTTGGAGAAGTGTGAGGGCTGGCGTTCCACCAGCTCGAACATGGGCAGCGCTCCTCTGACCAGGGACAGCTGTGGAGACAGAGCAGAGCCATGAGAACCAACAGCTCGGCACTGCTGGTGCACTTCAGGGGTAATCACGATCTGCTGGGACTTCACTGTAGCTGGAAAAATGGTTTTCAAAGCTTTTGACTCACATCATCAAAAGAATTTCAGAGCTATGCTCCTTTTGGTAGTTTAGTAAACTATTTTAATATGCTTAACATGGGGTCATGCTGCAGAGAATGTGGTCTCTGTGCAGTGGCTTGGAAACAAGACAATACCTGATATTCCTTTCCCAGGACTCTAATATTAAAGTTGGAAAGTAACTCCAACATCTTCGAGTCCAACCATTCCCCCAGCACTGCCACCATCACCACTAAACCATGTCCCCAAGTGCCACATCCACGTGCCTTTTGAACACTTCCCGGGGTGGGGACTCCACCACTTCCCTGGGCAGCCTGTTCCAATGTCTGACCAGATCTATAAACACAAACCTTTTTGATTTGCTGGCACCAGTCATTAAAGTCTGCCTCTGTGTTGCAGAAAAAGCCCTTAAAAAAAAAGAGAAGAAAAAGACTTTATCTTTCTATATTTTAGATTGATCACTTCAGACTCAAGGCCCTGTGTCAACACCAAGTAACAGGATCAGGACTGGGAGCAGCTACTACTCCTGACTGCCTTGCTTTAAAAATGTGCCTCACACTGCCCTGTTAAACTGAACACTCCACAAAGGCTTGATGTGACAAGGCTATCCAAGTGCTGGAATCATCAATATTTTCTTTACTGCAGAAGGAAAACCAGGAGGAACAAACCCTATGGAAACAAAGGGCAGGCATCTCAGGTTCAACAGGAAACAAACCATGGCGCATCATCACATGGATTCAGGAACGGATTCACCTCTGCCCATCAACAGGCTGGAATCAAAGCCCAAACTAAACCTGAGAGAATGACACTGCTCCATGAGGAATGGTATTGAACTGCCATGCAAGGGGGACTTCCCTGGGACAAGCCACTCTCTGCACGAGGAGCTGCTTTACCAACGTCACCGAAACGCAGGGCAGCACGTGCCTACGGCCCAGCACCACGGAGTACTGGGCACTCTGCCCATCCCCACTGCCTCTGTGGGACACAGGGACCCCAGCACCGCTCCTGGGGGTGATGGGGAACAGCACCCACCACGGCAATGGAGGGGTCGAGCTCGGCGATGCTCATCCTGCACGGAGGGTGCTGGCAGTGGAAGCTCTCGTCGGGCAGGCAGCCGCTCTCGCTGGGCTCCACCGCCGGCTGCGTGGTGTGGGGATCCAGGTAAATGAGCTCCTCACCTGGGCACAGAGGCAAGGACACATCAACAGCAAGAACCATGCCAGAAGCTGAGAAGTGGTGAGACAGAAAGAGGAGGAAGAGCAATGGCAGAGCCAGGTGTCATAACCACACAGGGGAATCCACACTGCAGGGGTATCTTGCTTTCAGCCACTTCCCCAAATGCTTCTCAGCCAGACACAGCTGCCAGCACAACCACGGTGGCCACTCCACTGTGACACCCTGAGACTGAGGCACAGGCACTATTTGGGTATTGCTCCTGCTCATCCCTTCCTGGGTAAGCTCACACAGACCCCAGAAATCTAAAGCACAAATAACCTGAGGTCTCTGGCAGAGAGGAAACTAGGGGGACGGACGAGAGTAACAAGAGTTTGCAGGGTTTGAGGAACACCTAAAGAACAGTTAAATCCAGCCAAGCCACAGAGGGAGGTCAGCTCTGAATGCAGGAAGCAGGCTCTGTGCACTCCTCTTCACAGACAGGATTTAGTGTTCCACAGTGGAAGCTTATGGCCGCTGTTCAAATCTGCATCACTTACGTGGGAGGTTCAGCCCACAGCAGCCTTCCAGCAGGAAAGCAAAACCCTGCAGCATGCACCACAGGCCAAGCAGGAGAGCTGTGCCACCCCAGAAGCCTTTTTTAGCCGGGGGGAGATTCTTTGGACAGTCTTTGCAGTCCTCTGGGCACTCACCTACATAGCCAATGAAGTAGTGAGCACTGTTTGGTTTCCCTCCGATCACTCCCAGGGACTGGGGCATCATGAAGCAGTGCTGGAAAAGCAACACAGAAAACACACAGCTGACAGACAGTGAAACAACAGGTGGGAACAAAGGCAAACATCCAGAAATGCAGTGGGAAAGATGGACAGGGACAAGGAAAATCAGCAACTCTAGCAGCAAAACCGGCCATTTCTGGAGAAAATCTCCATCAGGCTGCAACACAGGGCTTTCCAGGAACATGGAAGCACTTTTGACTGCTGACAGGAATAGACAGATGGACCAAATGAAAGAAGTTGCACTACTCCAGGACTTGGTATGGGCAAGTCCTGGCTCTGCTGCAATCAGTGGCAAGATCCCTGGAGCTGTCATCAGGTTGCAACAGTGCTCTCAGGAGGGAACAATCATTCAGGAGACAGTTTGAGTTCCTTATCCACCTGGAGCAGCCGAGCATGATCTACTGAGTTACAGGAAGTAGAACCTCCCACAAATCTGAATCTGGAGGTCTCTTACCCAAGCTCAGGGCCTGCTAGCACTGTGCACCCTGTCCTGTGCACACCCTAAATTCTGCAGCTTCTCAATACTCCAACCTGCAGCCATGTGACAGCTCTTAGCCTCAGTCTGCAGCACAAACTTCAGCACCCGAGGCACAGGGAGTGTGCAACACTGTATTAACTAACACTCAGGTTACCAGCGAGCAGGCTACAGTTGTGCTGAACAAAGGCTTCAGCAGCTTGGTACCATCTAAACACAAAGAGGGGCTGAGATTTAAGCTGTGAAGATCCTCACAAGAAAAAAAAAAATACAACCACAAAAGGCCCAACCCCTCAAGCCCCCATATTTTCCTGACCACAGCTTGCAAGAACCTATGTCCTGACCTCTGAGTAAGATTGTCTCTAAACACATTTTTTCTTTTGCAATTACTTCTGAGTAATTCCTCAATTCCCAACAGGATCCTTAAGCATCACCCCAGCAGGACTTCAGCTCCAGGTCCCCTACCTTTAGTGTTTCAATATAGGCTTCATTGATCTCTGTGAGCCCGAGGCGGAGAGGTATCAGCAGCACCAGCGGTTTCCACAGGGCGAGCCTCTCCCTGAGCCCCACGTCCTCTGGGCACCCGTTATAGAGCACGTCCGACTGCAGGGCAGGGCACGCCGCAGCCCCGGCGCACGGCACGCTGGACTGGCACAACCGCCCTGCGGAGAGGGAACACGGGCAAGACAGCATCACCAGTCTGTTTCCACACCTCGAGTCATTCCTCTGATCAACAACTGCTCTTTAAAAAAAAACCCCAAAAAGCCTACAGTGCTTAAAGCTGAGAAGAGCTTGAAGAGGCTGAGTGCTGGGAGTGTGTGGTGTGTGTGTGTGTGTGTGTGTGTGTGTGTGTGTGTGTGTGTGTGTGTGCAGGGCTGCTGCAGGGCTCAGCCTCAGCTGAGCTCACACCAAGCCTGCGCCACGGCGCCTCGTACGCGCAGCTACCGACTGCTGGGCAGCGAAAACGCGAGTTCTCCCAGGAAGGTGAGCAGCCACCTGTGCCAACAAAGCTGGACGAGCTGATTAGCAGGTCAGACAGCTGTCCTGAATTCACACAGCTTGTAGGCAGAAAGAGGAAGGTTCTGGAGTGTCCGGCTGCGGAGGAGTTCAGAGAGGGTATGAATGAACTGAATGAGGACAGCACTATGAATTAACACAGGAAATATTCACCTGCGATTGTAGCAAGATACAAACATGGTAGCTGTCTAGAGTAGTTACAATTTTCCTAAAGTTCACAAAAAACTTCATAAATTTTATTTGGGATCATTCACAAGCTACTTTACAGACCTTAGTATGATCCTTAAACTCTGCAATTTCAGCATGAGCTTTGCCTCTAAGATATAGGGCAGGAGAACTCCTCAGGGCATACACATGACATAAGCACTCTGCATCCTCATCCTAAAGGCTTGACAAAAACTCAGCCAGGCTGTAATGCACCTAGGTTATGTAAATTCTGGTCCAGAAACAACTCCAAGCCTACCTGTCTCACTGGACAATTTAATTACTTGCTGGGTGTGTGGAAAAAAAAACCCAACCCAAACCCCAAAGAAACCCACAGCATGATTAAAGAATCATGAAGCCAAGGCAATTAGACAAAATGCCAGAGGCTCATTTAATTTATTCCCAGCCTAAACTGAATGTCAGGACACTCTAGCAGGTAGGACACGATGTAAACAAACACCTTAAATCACCAGCCAGTTCAGCTGGGTGTTCGTTCACTGCTGAGAGCTTCAAACCCAGCTGAATGAGGATGGTATTACACCCAAATTTAGAAGAAATAGGACTTTGACCTAAAGCCTCAGGAAGAGAGACAACCTGCACAGATGTTTGCAGTTCCTCCCCATACTGTTCCTCAAGAAGGGAGAAGGTGGATGTGTGCATCTCATGCACAGACATAGTTACAAGAGGCTCTGAGGAAACTCAAAGTCATTGTTGTAGTGATTTCTCCTGTTAAAGCAGGTTCTTTTGTTGCAGGAGCCCACCTGTCCAGATGGTTTGAAATCAGCTGCCAAGCCAGGGCTGCTGCTGAATGGGGTGGCACTGCAGGTTTCCTCATCAGGCAAAGCACGTGGCAATCCTGCACCGTGTATGAACATATTTACCTCCACTTTAAGCAGCAGAGAGCTTGGCACAGACTAAACCCACCTTGATATCTGGCAGGCTTTGCAGTTCTGTGGTGCCACAGCAGAGCAGAACCTGCCTAAAGCTTCCCAGCTGGATCCAAACCATTTACTGCAAACATATTCCAGCAGATCTGACACGACACCTCTCCTGCTGCGGCTGCTGCTGGCAGGTACTGGCTTTACTGCCTTGGATCCTCACCACCTTTGTGATGCACAGGATTCCCCAATGCCCAGCTGAGATGCCCTTTCTCATGGAACACTGACTCAGAAGGGATAAAGACTGATGTTTCTTCACTGCTGTAACAAAAGGCATTTCCTGTGAACCCTTGGCTGAACCCTATCAGTGACCGAGTGAACAGATGTATGGAACATTATTTCTGTCCACAATGTTTGGGGCACAAGGTACCAAACACAAACCTACAGACATGTAACACATCTGACCCACTCACACAGTGCCTTTCAGGCCCTGAACAGGTACATTATGATCCACATTTGAGGAGAGCAAGCACACACACCCCTGCCCATGACAAGCTGTACGGACATGTCACTCGAAGCAGCACCAGTGCTGAACAGCCAGCGCTGCACAGACAGAGCCTGCAGCACACTCGAGCCTCGTAGCCAGCATGCTTCAGCTCTAGAAGTGATATTTGCAGGCTAAAGATGAAAGACAAATCCAATTTCTGTTTTTAAATTGGCCTTTGTTTAAGCCAAGGGCATCAGCACATACCTTCAGCTAAGGTTAGACACGCACTTCTCAGTCAGATCCAGCTGAGAGTACCTGACAAGAGATGTGACTTTGTAAAGTGACTGTCCTGCACTCCAGGCAAAAACTGCCTGGCTATTGATCTGGGCCCTGTGGCAGCCAAGCCAGCCTGAATGGTGCCAGCCACCATCTCACCTGTAACCCTACACCAGCTGTTTCACAGCACTGCCCTGGCAGAAACACTGCAAGGTTTGTGCTGGGGGGGGCTCACTGCCTCAGGAATTAGCCTAAAGCAAGCCATGGGAAGGCTGCTGAGGCCAGGGCCGTTCAGGGCTGCAGCAACCAGCAGTGCAGGTGCTCAGCTTTGGTTACTGCAGTGCTGCAGCCAGACCAGGCAGGCTCAGGATGGGCATGAAGAGCTGCTCAGCCTCCAGAGCCAGCCTGTGGGCAGGATGCAGCAAAAAACAAACAAAAAAGGAAAAAAAAAGAAACCACCAGTGAATATTCCTTAAAATGATGAGAGTGATGGATTCCCTTCTTGTCCTCTCCCCAAGCCAATTTTGGTCCTTTTCCTCTTCAGATCTGTTGTAGCTTTCTTACTGTCCAACAGCAGAACCCTTCCTACCAATTATGTGAGAGAGGAACCAGCCATTTACCTCTTGCTCCTTGTGGCCATAAACAAGTCTGACACTGCCTACCAAGCAGCTCCCACATGTTGTCTGAAAGTCAGCAAACCTTCTCTCCAGATCCAGAGGCATTGTCAGATGAAATGAAAGTCAAACAAAGCCCTTCCTTGCCCTAGAACAGCAATTCTCACCTTGTTTTAGCACACCTGGACACAGCTTTCACAGACCATGAGTGTTGGAAGGGACCTTAAAGCTCATTTTGTTCCAGGGACACCTTCCACTATCCCAGGGTGCCCCAAGCCCTGTTCAACCTGGTCTGGAACACTTCCAGGGACTGGGCAACCTGTGCCAGGGCCTCTCTGCCCTCAAACAGAACAATTTCTCAAAGACAGAACATGTACTTCATGCTTGCTGTGCTCTCCAGTTTCTTTCTGGGCTCTTGCTGCCGAGGATACACCACATTCTACCTCCACGTGATACTTACGGATTTCTTCCATCACCACTGTGTTGTCCATGGCTATGTGTACTGCCAGGGAACTCCACGTATCGAAAGTTGCAAGTTTTCTACAGGAAAATTAAAACCAAATAAGTAATGAAGGATTAATACAGCTACAAAGCAAAGATGGTTGTGTATCAGAGAGGAGAAACCGGATTAGGAGAGACTGGTGTTATCAATTATGATGTGAAATGTGCCTTGGCCTGGGAAAGCTGCTGTTAGGCAACTCAAGCCTATTCCAGAGAGCTGCATGCTCATCTACCAACGTGAGGGGAGAATGATGAGAGGAGGGAGGGTGTTATTAAAGGCAGCCCATGCTCCAAAGCCAGGCAGATCCCTGTCAGCTCGGAGGTACCAGACACCAAGCGGCCCCACTGCCTGACTGAACAGAGGAAAGGAAAAGGGCAGCACTTACTTGAGCACCTGCGCGACCGTGTTTGGTCCGTACCACTGGCCTATGGATTTTCCCTCCCCGACTCCCATCTGGGCTGCATCGCAACAAAAAACCAGAATAACGCAGTCAGTGATTTTCACCCACACTGCACCCCTCCCTAATCAGGTTTGTATTTAATAGGGAAGAATTCTCACTTGGAAACTTTGTTGAATCGGCAGTATTTACTGTTTCGTGGGGGTGAGAAGCACATCCTGAAGGACTGCAAAGCAAACCCTTTCCTCAAAATGCAGCAGCACAGAAGTCCAAAGGGCAGTGTTGCCTCAGAAGAAGCTTTACCCAGTGTTTGATCACTAGACCACCCCTGTGAGCTGAGTTCTGTTCACTGAAGCTATGCCTTAACACCCCACAGGAAACTTGGGATCAGGCTGCTTCTCTTATTTTTCAGGGAAGTTTATATCAAGGTGAGAGCCTTCCTTAGTCCATTTGCTACATCTGAGCATTTCTTTCTTCTTACCTATCTGGTGAATGGAGTAGTAGCTGTCTTTTTTGTCAATGAAGGCATTAAGAACGTTGAAGTAATTATCCATCTGCCTCTTCCCTTTTATCCACCTCCAGTCTAGGACAGACAAGGGATATAAGAAATAAGCAAGGTACTTATTAGCAACCAGGGACTGCAAGCTGCAGGTCTCTTCCTGTGTATTGACCAACTCAGTTTTCACATTGTTATATTATTACTAAGCATCTGAGGCATTCCCAACAGCAAAGGGCTAATTTTAAAATAACAGAAAACATTCTTACGGCTGGGATAAAGGAGTATCACCCACAGAAAAGCAAACAAACAAACAAAAAATCAGAAAATACAAATATCCCTGGTAGAGTTCCCAGTAGGCTATTCTCTCAACAGCCCTGAACTTGAGAAGACTGAAGAAGAAGTTACAGAACCCTCAGCAATTCCCAGCCGTGTCCTTGTTATCTCTGTCCTTCCACGTGCTGCACTCGTGGGAGCACACGGCCCTGGAAGTCAGAGTGGGCTGTGCACTGGTTTACCTCTTCCCAAATGCCTGCAGACCAAGGCCTGAGCAAAGATCATCTGGCCACAGCGCAGCATGCAGCCCCAGCCTGTGTCAGAGGTGGGACCGGTTCCTCCTGGAAACAAGGACGGAAAATAAACAGGGAATGAATGGGAAGGCAGTGCCAAGAGGGAGGAGAATGGATGGGCAGCAGGTTCACCCAGAAATGAGGTGGGGAAGGAGGACTAGCTTAGCTCACACACCCAAGGCTGAGAACCAAAAATGTGGTTATCAATGAGTAACTTAGTGGCATCCCTTAAAAACAAATAAACTCCTCTAAAACTAACTGAAAGGGGGGAAAATTCCAAGGGAAATCCAAACAACCCAAGAGAGAGCTGAATTTCTCAGGAGAACAGCCCTTAAACGTGCTGCAGACTCTCAGCTGCAGACTCTCAGACACATTTCTACACAAAGGTGTTTGTTAAAGATGACTCTTGTAATCCTCATCTTGAGGAGGCAACTCAGCATGCAGAACAAACCAGCCCTGGGGAATTCCCACATCAGAAGTGGCTATGAATAAGATTTCAAAGTGAACAACGTACTCAGGCCAAAAAAAGGCACCAGCTAAAAAAAAAAAACAGCCTACCCAAGCAGTGAAAAAAAGACACATCCTAGATATCATTGGAGAAAGTTGGATATCAGCTCATGCTAGAAAGTCTAGGACAAAGGACACAAGGCTGGAAGCATTTCCCTGACAGACCTTCCAAAGGAAACTGCTGCTCCTCCACTGCAGCTCTGGCTGTTACTACAAATAACAGAGATCAAATGTTCAGTGTGATCACAGCAGGTAATCCGTGCCTGGGCACAGCTTCTGCAAGTCTTTGTAATGCTGCTTTCTTCTTTTGGTCCCAAACGGGGAGAAAAATCACCTAGAGAACTGTTTAATCAGCTTCTCGATGGTCACCAGTTGTCTTCTATAATTTCACCACTAATTCAGTTGTCTTCTATAATTTCAACACTAATTCATAACAGGTACAAATTCCAAAATTTTGCTTTACAAAATTAGCATCAGACACTTCCCTAACCCTTACAATATCTAAGTGGGCTAGCACAGAGGGAAGGGATGAACAGTAACAGGCGTGACTGGGAGAAAAAATACCAAGAAAGGTTTGCTGTATGACATGCAAATCATATCTATGGTGTAAATGGGAAATGACTCAGGAAATGGGGTCTGTCTTCACCTCACAGCCTTTAATGACTCACAAGGAAACCGAAATTGTGTCTGTGAGCCAGTTAAACACGTGCTAACTCTTAAACCTCAAACATATGTTTAACTGTGGTGCACAAACATGAATTTAAAGGGATTAAACTACATCAAAGATGTCTCAGAGCTTGTGAGGCAGAGGGCTTCCCAGCAGGGAAAAACAGCACAAGCCAGAAGGACCAGTTACAAAGAAGTCACTTTTCCAAACCTGAGCCATGTTCTTTTCCCACTGACTGCTGGGGATGACAATGACAGAAGGGGGACATGGGTAGGCCTTGGAATCCCATTTCCCTGCTCTTAGATCTCCTCTGATACACCTTGCACCCAGCACACAAACCCAAAGCCCAGAAGAAGCCATGCAGAATATCTTAAGGAACCAAGATATCTTCCTTTGAGTTCACTGGGAAATATTCCCCCTATCACTACAGCTCCTGTGTGTAACAGACACTTCAGGCACCTAACTCCTCCCAGACAAACAAAACCCCCACGTAGAGCCTGGAGCAGATGCACCGAGGCAGCAATTTCTGTATCATTCTCTAGGTTTCATCATTTGAATCCACTTCAAGCCCAAGACCATCATTCAATAGTATTTCATACTAGACTGATGTAGGATGTGATAAAGTACAAAAATCCTCCCATGTTGCCTAAAAAAGAGCAGGCTTCCCAAACTCCTTGTTGTGTCCTTCTAAAAACCACTGCTATCCCTCCTACCCAAGGGGATGAGGAATTCTCATTATCAGGTAAACAAAAAGTCTGTCTGATCAATTAGATGAAGCACATTTCAGACTCTTATGAATGGAAAAGACGTCATGTTTGTGGGGACTGCTTCATGAGGGATAACTGGATTATAATAATTTCCAGGATGTCTTCAGATTCCTCCAGAGTACATACCAATAGCAGGGAAGTTCTTTCTGTAGGTGAACCAAAGCCGAGAGGTCACATCCAACAGGATCTCTTCCTTCTCTGCAAAGTGTTCAGCATGGAAAGGCACACACGTGAGGGGGGCACCGAGACAGCTAAACCCACCTCCCACTCCCCCTCCCCAAAGACATCGGAATTCTGCTCCTCACAGTCTGCAGGCCCAGAGAGGCAGGGTCTGGCTGAGGAACAGGGCAGTGCTGCTGTGCACAAAGAACTTCCTTTCCCCCCCAGAACAGCTGCAATCAACCCAGAGACACTATAGCCACATGCAAATTATGAAGCAGCAAACCATCTTTCTACACCGTGCCTCCACCACCCTGCCCTCATGACATGTCCCAACAACTTCCATATGGTAACTCTGTACAAAAATATTCCAGAGTCCAGGAAAATGGCCAGACAGACAGAAGCACGGCAGCTAAAACCCAACAGCAGCACTAACAAACTCCTCTGGAGCCTTAAGACATTGCCTTGTGCACACAAAATACCTGTAAAAACACTGTATTTCCGGCCAAGGATCCAAACGGGCTCTTTGGTCTCAGGGAAGTCTTCATACTCGAACCTGAGGGTGTCGTAGGTAAGAGTAGCTAGAAAGAGAAAGGAGAAATCACACACCTTTCATAGCTTTTCCTTTTGTTTTTAAAACCAGACAAAGCCACAGAATCAGAGCTGCTGTGGCCCAGTGGCTCCCACCCACCCCCAAAGCCTCCGGGCTGGCAGGACATGGTCCCGGTGCCCTGCACCCATCAGCTCTGGGAGGGACAGAGGTGACCCAGCCCTGACGCACTCCCAGCTGCTCCACAGGCAGAAAAGCAGTGGGATTTCCAGGTTAGGCCAGCTCCAGGTTCTGCCCGGGGCAGAAAACATCTAAAACTTCAGCTGGCAGCTACACCATTTCCCAGAACAGGCACCATCGTGCACATCACCAGCTATGGCATTGGTGCTGAGGGCCTCTTTTCCGTTGAGCCAAGTGGTTAAAATCCTCTTGCAGAGAACATACATTTTGAGGGAAAAACACACAAAACACAGATCACCTGAAGGTTGGAACTCAGCCTCACTCAGTCCCTCCTCAAGAGGCACCAAACCCAGCCAGAAGCCTTTACAGGTGTCACCCCACCACGTGAGGAACACAGAGCTGTGCAGACGTGCTCGTGCACAGGCGACAGGCAAACCTTTTGTCTCTTTCACTGGCTCCCTTCACAGCATGGCATCCGTCAGTGCCTAAAAATCCATCCCCTTCCAGGACCACGACAGAACAACCCAGCAGCCCAGGTTGCCCTTGGATCAGGGCAGCTTAAGCTGTTGTGCACAGGGTCCAAGCAACAGGGAGGAAAACCAGGGGAGTCGGATGAGCTGTGCTCCACTAGATCTGTGTTTGGAAACACGGACTTTAAAGTAGCCTGGGAATTCTGGAAAAGACCCTCGTGATTTTGCAGGTGCTGATTCTGTAACAAACCACCTCTTAAGATTTAAAGCAGAGCTAAGACAGGCTGTTCTGTAACTGTTAAAGTAGCAACTGAAAGTATCTCTCTCAGCAAATGCAATAAAATCTGTGGTGATGTGATGTGAGTTTAAAGCAGGACAAAGGAGTACACGGCCACAAGCTCCCATCAGCCCTGTTCTCCGCCAAAGCCACACCTCTCCATGGGGCACCCCTCGCTTTTGGCTTCTCCAGAGTCACCTGCTGCTACATTAGACACTTTGGCCTCCTGAGGTATCTCAGCCTTCTCTTCCAGGCTGCCTGACCTGGAATTCCAATTCCAAATGTCCAAGAAAACACTCGAGCAGATACCATCACTAAAATCAACTTCTGTTCAAGCAGGAACCCTGACAACAGAGATGACAACAGGCTCCTAAATCGAATTTTGAATCAGACTCTCTGCCTTAGCTCCAGCCCACGAGATTTGAAGCACGTTCCTTGTGTGAATTAGTCCTTAAGACTGTTCCAGGCACCTTTAGGATTGCACAGGCCTCACGTTCCCATTCCCACCCCATGATGTGACTCCTCAGCAAGCTAAGCAAAACAATTCTGCTTGCACAGAAATGTGCCAACAAATTACTGCAGTCTTCTCCTCTAACGAACTTTAGCAGGGAAATGAAGGATTTCTTTCCCATCTACTACCCAAATCTGCCAATTCCCAGATTTGGAAAGGTAACAGATATGATTTTGACATAAAAACTGAAGTTCTCAGGAAGGTTTTAAAGCTCCAAGGAATATTCTGTGGTTTATTTCATCAGTTCCTAAGCCTGCCATGTATCCAACTCTCTGTCAGGAGTCTCAAATAGCGTAAAGAAAATGAGTGAAACAAGGATGCTACACAGGAACATCAAGCTATCCACAATCCCTCCTTCTCCTTCCCAGCAACATTCCCTTACCTGCTCAAATATCACAACCTCTGCAGTCCCACAGTTTGCAGGGCACCAGGTCTTTAGCAAAGACAGGATTTGCAACTAGACACTTCCCAGCAAGGATCAGGGGCTGGAAAGGGGCTGCTGGAGTCTTTCCCCTTCCACCAAAGCTCGGAGAGGAAGGGATCAGCAGGCAGAGGGGGATCTCCAGCTGGACCAGCCGTGTGTTCAGGGAATGCAGCACATGTGCCATGACACTGCACACTGGGGAGGAGAGTCCCAGGCTTGTAGCCCGTCAGCAGAATGCCCAACATCTGGCTCTGTGCGAGGCCCTGTGTGTCCAGCTCTGCATCCCAAAGAAGTGGTCAGACATTTGTGCTGGGATTTGGGGAGAAAATAGTTGAAAAGGCTCAATGACTAAACGCAGGAGTTCAGGCTTCCCCTTCACAGGGAGGAAAATTCAAGAGGTTGCTCCCAGTCAGTATCAAGGACATTATAATGGGAGCAGTAAACTCCCCATGAGGCTCAAGGTCACGGAGTGTTTCCTTTACAAGCTTCCACCTTCATATGCTCCAGCACTTTTCCAAAGTCCATCTACTGTGCTATTGCCCAGATGGGCTAAATACCAGCCAGTGGGACCCAAACAATTTGGGCAGGGCACAAAGAATGTCACAGCCTGCACAGCTGCCCTTCTCTCCTTCTTATAGCCAGAGCCGAAGAAGAGAAATACATCTAGAAATTCACCAAGCAGAAATCCTGTTTGAAGCTGCTCCTCTCAGAGCTGCAGAAGCTGGGTGAGATCAGCACATTTCTCAGGCAGTGCTCCAAAACTTCACCTTCAGAAAGCCCTCGGTCTATTTTAATTACCGACCTCTGAGCATCCAGGACAGCGGAGCAGCAGTTTCTGCAGTGAAGGATGTGCGGTCTCTGCACATCAAAACACGACAGCTCAGCTTCACATGCTTTTAGAGTTAAAAAGCAGAGTGTCAGCCCTGCACAGCTCACCCTGAGAAAGGCAGCCTCTCTTTCCAGGAGCCACACTGGGAATGAGGGGAGGCCGGCTGGATCTGCAGAACACCTCATCCCAGAAAGCCTCAGCAGAAAAGGTAAAGCTTTGTACACGCCACAAGAGAATCCCAGAATGGTCTGGGCTGGAAGGAACCTTAAGGCTCATCTCATTCCACCTCCTGCCATGGGCAGGGACACCTTCCACTAGCCCAGGGTGCTCCAAGCCCCGTCCAACACCCTGAATGCTTCCAGGGATCCGGGGGTAGCCACAGCTTCTCTGGGCACAGCTTCTCACCGCCCTCACAGAGGCGAATTCCTTCCCAATATCCCATCTAACCCTGCCCTCTGGCAGCGGGAAACCATTCCCCCTTGTGCTGTCAACTCCAGTCCCTTGTCCCAAATCCCTCTCCAGCCCTCTTGGAGCCTCTTTAGGCACTGGAAGGGGCTCTCAGGTCTCCCCAGAGCCTTCTCTTCTCCAGGCTAAACACCCCTGTCTCTCCCAGCCCTTCCTCATAGGAGACACGCTCCATCATCTCGACACAAGAACAACTCTCTGAACACACAGAATTAGGGTAGAAGGTGAAAATTTCCCTCCCTTCTCATATTCTCAACCAGCACAATGAAACACTCGAGATAAAAACGTTATCCCAGCTTGTAACAAACACACCCAGAGGCAGAGCTGGGCACTGGGAGCAGCCCTTGAGTGCTGCTGTCACTTTGCTGGAGGCCAGACCTGTGACAGCCCGTGACAGACGCTAACTTCATCTCCCACACCACAGCCAAAGCCATGTTTCCCCATCAACTCTGGGAAACAAATAACAAGTGAAGGCTTGGGTAACTCAAACAGAAACACGGCAGGTGATTTTCCCAGCACCAACCAACCTCGGTCAGCCTGCCTGCTGAAAAACTTCTCATACAAAATGCTGAAGCCGAGCTTTGCAGCGTGGCATCGAAAGAAAGCCAGGCTTTGCCACTCCTCCCTTCCCAAATTGGTCCTGGGGCTTCTCCGTTCTCTGAAAAGGCCTGGCTCTCATGCCTCCCAAAATCTTTTAGCCTGCAACTAAGGCCACCACAGAAGGATCAGAAACGAGGTGGATGGTCTCTCCTGTAGCTGATACAGGTACCTCACCCAAGGCAAAGGAGGAATGCAATGCGATGTGGAACACTTCAAAAGGAGTCAAGAGGAGAAGGTAAATTCAGTACTTTAGTAAAACACATTGCTGGAAAACACCAAACAGCTCAAACCCTTACTCCTGCCCCTTGCAGAAGAAAGATTAAACCTTTTCTTTCCCCTAAGCTCTTTCAAACGAGACAAATCATGATTATCTGAGCACAACAAGGAGTTAAGAGACAGACAGCGAGGAAAGTCAGGCTACTGGAGTGTGGTGCTTTCTTGAAGGCCTGGAGCAAACAGTTCCAAGTTTTGCTGTCAGGTCCCCGGCCACCTCGGGAGCAGGGCTGGACACGAAGGGGCTTGAGCCCAGAGATCCTCCTCCTCCTCCTCTCACGGAGGAGATCCAGCCCCACCATCCACCCGAGATGTGCTTGCTTTCCCTCGGTGTGAGCCGTACGAGAGAAGGAGAACTTCTCCTTCCCTCGTACGGCTCGCACCGAGGGAAAGCAAACACATCTCCCGGGTCAAGGGGTGCAAGCTCACCCAGCGGAACGCGTCCGGCCCCCGGCTGTGACACTGGATCCGAGGACGCTCCAGCAGAGCCGGGACGCTCTCAGCCGGACCACGCTGACAGCGACAGCGGCACCAAGGCCGAAACAAGTCAGGACAGCCCTCAGGAGGGACGGGAGCGACGGATCCCCGGCACACCCGTGCTCGGCGATGCGGAGGAGGAGCCCACGGCGCACAGGGAAGCGTTTGTTATTATGGAACAACACTTATCTCTGCGGAGGGGGTGGGAGCTGCTACTACGCTAAGGCTGGAGGGAAGCGGGTCCCGACACAAGTGCCAAGCACTTATTTCTACTTTTCCCTGCGCGAAACCAAAATCTCTACCACAAACAGCTCTGCTAGAGCCCTCAGTGAGGGTGGCGAGTGGCCGAGTCGCCTCCTTCCCCCCCGACGGCACCTTCTCACCCCTCGGAAGTCACCTTCTTACCCCCAAGCTGCCTTCTCGCCCCTTGGGCCCTCACGGGGAGCGGGGCACAGCGACACCAGCCCTGTCACCGCTCCCCGCTCCGGTTCCCCTCCCGGGCAGACCCGACCCGGCGGCAGAGCTCTGGGCTTTCGAGGAACGACGGTCGCAGCGGGGCTGGGGAAGGCAGGAGGAACTCGCCGCCCGGCTCCGGCCTGCGCCGGCCCACCCCGGCGGCCACGCAGCCACCGCCTTCCCCTTCGCCCCGCCGGGGGATCGGCCGGGCCCCGGAGGGCCGCAGCTCCCAGGGCCGTACCCAGGGCGGAAAGCGGCGCCTCCCCCGCCGCCCCTCGGGGAGGCCGCGCCGGGCAGCCGCGGGCCTCGAGCGGCCGCCGGGCCAGGCCGAG
>VXBT01005215.1:1228-25384 GCA_013400235.1 Oriolus oriolus | reverse complement strand
CAGGGCCCGAAGGAGCTGCAGGAGAGATGTAGAGAGAGTTTGGACAAAGGATGGAGGGACAGGACAAGGGGCAATGGCTGCAAACATACAAGGGGCAAGTTTAGGACAGATATTAGGAAAAAATTCTTCCCTGTCAGGGTGCTGAGGCCCTGGCACAGAGTGCCCAGAGAAGCTGTGGCTGCCCCTGGATCCCTGGAAGTGTCCAAGGCCAGGCTGGATGGGGCTTGGAGCAGCCTGGGACAGTGGAAGGTGTCCCTGCCCATGGCAGGGGGTGGCACTGGATGGGCTTTAAGGTCCCTCCCAACCCAAACCAGTGTGGGATTCTCGGAGGATATGAGGAATTTTTTCTGTGAGGAATTTGTACTCAGGAGTATGAGGTATTCATGGTGGTGCACAGACAGGAAAAGATTCAAACTAAGATCAGTGTGTGACACTGTCTATGTAAGGAATTTTATTTTCCCCAGTTGTTTTGATATTTGAGATACAGTTCTGAGAAATGAAGCACAAAATAAGTTTTTTACAGAAGTGTTCAATCTTTTTTGATATACCCTGGTTTCGGGGTTTTTGCAGTATACTTGAAGTTAGAGGTTTGTATTTCATAATGTGGTAAGTTGAATACTTCTCTCTTTTTTTGCTCTTTGGAGAAAGAAGAAGCAGCACCCATGTTGACAAAAGCAGTAAGGCTAAAGGAAGAATTTTCATTTCACCTGAAAGTGAAGGAAGAGATCTTGTTTCGAAAGATCATGGGACACCTTATAACTTTATGATAAGAAATCAGTCAGGGAATAACTGGAATTAAGAGTAAGAGTGTTTGTTGAGTGTTTGTATATCAGTGGAATGGTTTTTTGGTGGAGGGTGTTTGTTCTAATTAACAAGCCATAGTTAATCCATGGTGTCTTGTTTGTTTAAAGGTGGAAAAATGGGTGGTTCTGTAAAGGTCCTGCTGTCCCCAAGCTGGTCAGGTGCTGTCCTGATGGAACCAGGATCACAGAGCACTCTTAGTCTGAGCAGCATCCCAATTTTGTCAGTTTGGTTTTGGGGTTTATTTTTGGTCATTTGGTCTTCTCACTTGAAACTGCAGAGAGATTGTTAACATCTCTGCTGTTAGACAAACCTCTGGTAGGTTGCTGTGTTGTTTTGGTACTTTACTCTTCTCAGAGCTGCTGTGCATGTTGTGTCTTTGTCCAGTTTGGGAATATTCACCAGTTTTCCAGTCTTGTAATAAATTTTGCTGAGCAAAGTTTTCCTTAAGGAGAAAAGTGACTCCTGATGTGTTTCTGTGTCAGCCATGCTCTGTTTCATGTTCATGCACTCAAAATACAGGAGTTTCAAAGGGAGCTCGTGTGCTCTGGCTCAAGAGATGCTGATGGAGGACTGCACGGCCACATGGGTCAGAATTATGTACTTTAGCTAGTGGACAACTTGATAGCCCTTCTAATTTCCAAGAATAATGGGTTTCAATTCACTTTTTAATTCCAGAAGCCACACGCTGGCAGTGATTCATGCAGGCCCTTCCAGAGCAGCGTCTCATCCTGCGCTCCCAGCGTTCCTTACAGGACCACCAAGAGCGTGGATTCCAGCGAGGAGAGCGGCTCTGACTCCGACGACGACGGCTGCCTGTGGAAGCGAAAGAGGCAGAAGTGCTTCAACTTCTCCCCTGCCAAACCCGAGCCCTTCCAGCTCAGCCAGAGCCACCAGAAACAGACTGCTCTGCGTGGCAAGAAGGTCAACAACATCTGGGGCGCGGTGCTCCAGGAGCAGAACCAGGACGCGGTGGCCACTGAGCTTGGGATTCTGGGCATGGACGGTTCAATTGACAGGAGCAGGCAGTCTGAGACTTACAACTACCTGCTGGCTAAAAAGCTGATGAAGGAAGCCCAGCAGAAGGAGGCAGAGACTTTAGATAAAGAGCTGGATGAATACATGCAGGATGACAAGAAGACCTTGCCGGCGGAGGAGGAAAACGGGCAGGGCTTCCTCAAACGGAAGCGGCCCGTGAGAGACAGACTGGGTGAAAGGCAAGAGATGAAATACAAGGGAAGGTATGAGATAACAGAGGAGGATTCAGACGAAAAAGTGGCAGATGAAATTGCTTATCGGTGAGTTTAACAATGGTACATTTTCACTTCTCTGAGTATTGGTGGTTGGTGGAAAGGAAAGGGGGGAAAAGCTCCCCTGCTGCTAAATAAGGTGTCACACCACATCACAAAAAGGGTGAGTGCCTCATGTGTATTCCCAAAATCCTGGGATGAAAGTGCCTCACTGTGGCTGGTGATCTTACAGAAACATCCAGTTAATGCTGCCTGTTTCTTTGAATTTTTATGTCTTTATTTAAGGAGCCACCAGGATGGTTTGTTACTTGAGAACAGTGGCAAGGAAAAATTCTGCTTTTTATTGTACAGATTTAATAGTGGCTTTTTTTGGGAAGTACCCCGTGGTTGTTTGGAGTTGGACACCAGTGCACACATGCTGTGGTCACCACAAAAATCTGTTTTAAGTTCTAAACCTTTGAAACTGTAGATAACTTGGACAGTGCAGTGTTATGGATGGAGTCAAACTGCCACACTCCTCTTTCAGGCATCCAAGGGAAGAAAATCATATTAAATAGGGAACAAGACGGTTTACTGACAGTTAGCTTGACATTTAAATAAAACCTGGGATAATTTGTCATAGTTTTTTTTATACACGTGGTATTACTTCAGAATCTGGCAGTACTACAGCAATTAGACAGTTATTAATGCTGTTAACAGTTCTGGGTAGTTTCTCACTTACTATGTTGAAAACTTTAAGCATATCTCTTGCAATAAAATCCTTTTTGTTGTATAGAGCTTCACTGAGGTAGGGCAGAAGCCTCTTTTTTCTAGTTGTAGTAGTGGAGGCACTGAGCTGTATCAATAGGGTTCTGGTTATAGTGTAATTTTTTGTTGTTTTGTTTGCTTTTTATAGATTATCATAGATCAGTCAATAAACTGATTTCTTCTTTGTTAGGTAGGTTTCTCTGAAATGGCACATGATACAGGGGAACTTTTACACTTCCCATTTTCTCCAGTTGCTTATTTAACTGTAGAAAGTAAATTTTAACTGAAGAAGCTAACTGAAGAATTTTAACAAGAAGCTTTCATACTTTTGATTTCAGAGGTTTATGCAGGTCTTTGCAGTTTCATATTTGGTTTGATATTTGATACATCAATAGAAGAAAAATAACCACACAAAGCTTTTTCATTGAAACGAGTTTTTAAAATGCATCCTTTAGGGAAAAAACATCCCTCAGTATTTTCAAATCTGATTCAGTAAACCATTTAAACACATTTGAATGCATAGACTCTTCAGCACAAAATGAATTATTCATTGTGGAAGTTCCACAGTCAGTTATACTCGAGAAATTATCCTGACAATAAATGTGCTGCTTTTTTTCCCCCCCTCTGTTCAGACTTTGTGAGCCAAAGAAAGACTTAATTGCTCGAGTAGTGAAAATAATTGGGAAGAGAAAAGCCATCGAGCTGCTGATGGAAACAGCTGAAGTAGAACAGAATGGTGGACTGTTCATCGTGGTAAGGAAAATGTCATCCTGTGGGTTTGCCAGGGACGGGGAGGGCAACACAACTTTTAACTTGTAGAATATTCACACAGTGCTGTTGCAAGTCTCTCGTGCTGGACGTGTTCTCCTGGAGTTTTGTGGCCTTCCCTTGTCATGAGACTCCCCTAATAAAAGTTACTCCTGTAACCTTCCAGCAGGATTTGAGCAAACAATAAGGTGAATGAACTTGGAAATTACCCAGGTTCTTGTGCTGAGGTTGGTGTCTGATTTGCAGGGATAATGCTGTGTCTGTTACTGTGGCTCTGTTTGGGATCTTTCCCTCACAGATTTATGACTGAAAGATTCTCAAGCTCACATAAAAACCAGCATTTCCAATATCCCACTTGCAGAGTAACTCCCAAAAGGAAAACTGTTGGCTTTATTAGGGAACCACTGGATTGTGTATTAGCAGAGCAAAACTGAGCACTGATTTCTCTTGGAAATTGTGGTAAAAAACCCTATACCCCGTGGTTAAGTTATAAATTTTTGGTATGTTTTTACTCTTGTTAAATAATGAGCCTCAGTGAAAAAAACACAATGGATGAGGAAAGCCGTGGGTGAGGAAAAGGTGGGTGAGAACCAGGAAATACTTTCACTTGATGACAATTTACGTCTTTTAAGTTCCATCACTTGGAAGTAGAGAGGAGGAGAAAAACAAGTAGGAGGACACAATCTAAAAAAAAAAAAAANAAAAAGAGGAAGAAAAAAAAAAAAAAAAAAAAAAAAAAAACCCAAAAAAACAACAAAATAAATTTTAAAAACCCACCACCTCCCTCCTTCAAGAAAGAAAAGGCAACCAATTCTAGCTAGCCAGTTGTGTTAGAAGCATTCTGCTGTCTTGAAAGATAATTCAGTAAGTATTTACAGAGGAGATGAAGGGATACAGCTCCTGGTGGCACAGGTTGTTTGTATGCAGATCAGAGTACACTCTTTGAAAAGCAGATCACAAAAGACACCATGAAATGCCCGCGATAAAAAGATGTTCACATGTGCTGTTTCAAGAACCTACTTAAAACCTGACCCTCCCTGTTCTTGGAATTTTTAGACTGTATAGTACATTATTTGGCAGGAAAGTATCACATTTTGCATAGTATCATCCAACACACAAAAAGTGGTTTATACTGCAAATTCTAATTGAATAATAGCATAGTAATTAGCACTTGTAATTTACAGAGGTTTCAAAGCTGAGCCCATTCCATGCTTCAGTATTGCACTGCTGCTGCTGCACTGGAAACTGCTGGGCCTAATATGTGGTGGGGAGGAATTCTAAAGTGCAGGTTGTGTTTCCTATGCCTTCAGCAGAATTGCAAAATCCTGTAGATAACACAGACAAGTTGTAGCATTTCTGAGCACAGTTATTAGAAAAGCCCTGAGATCAACATAATTTTATTAAATTTGTTTTAGGCATTTCACTGGGCTTTTGTTAGGAATGCTCTTAGTAATTAACTTAGTGCATAGCTTGTTGCAGATAGGTGTGAGAGTAGTTAGAATATTCGTATTTTGTTTCTTCACTACCAAAAAATTCTTTTTGTAACTTCATAGTTTTCGTGTCCAGATTTAGCAGGCTGGTTGTTGACCTTGTTATGACTAATTCACTCACAAATGAGACATAGCCAGGGGTTTTTTCATGTGATATTTGACACACCTGAACTTAAATTGTTTTATGCTGTCTCAACACTGAGTGTTGCCTCAGAAGCTATTTTTTTTGTCAACACTTAATCATTAAGCTTGCTATTCCTAATTTCCTCTCTCCCTATTAAGAATGGCACCAGGAGAAGAACACCTGGGGGCGTTTATTTAAACCTGCTGAAGAACACACCGAGCATCAAAGAAGAACAAATCAAGGTAAAAATGTCAGGAGTGCAAATGTACATTCTGGTTTTGTTTTTCTCATCCTATTGGAAATGTCACAATTGAAACTCTCTAACTTCTAGCAGATTTAACTCTGTATTCCATCAAAACCAGGCTTTCACGTTCAAAATACAGGCAAAAAATAAAAGACCTACCCAAAAACTGTTGAATTGCCATTCACTCTAAGCAGAGAGAATTCACTTTTGCATGTTGCCAGTCATAAAAATCTGTTGAGGAAGATGAGATCGTAGAGTTGGAATGGGTAAACATTAGATCTTCCTTAATTTGTGTTTGTATTCCTTACAGCAAAGTTATCCGTGTTGTGTTTCTCCCCTTGGAGTTTTGTGTCATTGTGCATGGATTGGATGCAGGTCTCTTAACAGAATATTTTTGTCCTGTATAGCTCCAGCTGTGGCAGCAGGCAGTATTTCTCATTAAATCTAATCTGAATTGCTCACTGGGCTCATCTGTGGTGCTCTCTAAATCAGTTTTATAAGCTTGTAAACATTATTTCTCTTAGGTGTTTTAACTGAGTGCAGAAAATACTGACTTTTTTTTTTTCTTTTGTGGCAGTGGTATATGCTACTTAATAGAGTCTTTGTTTAAAAAAGATATTTTATTTTGCTTGTAGGTTGTCTACAGGTCGCTCTGTAAACCTTTCTAGGGTCTGGTACTGGGAATTGAGAACCAAATCAACATACATTGTGATTTTTTTTCTTTTACGTTTGGAGAAAAATGAAACAGGAAAGGAAAGACCAATATATTTTCATAGCTTACAGTGGTCACAAAAAAATCTAACAAGCTGCAAGATTGATCACATTACACTATTACAAAAGAAATTTTCTGTTCTACCCTGTCACACGCAGACACGAAGGGAACACACAGACACTTGCTCAGAGAGAGAGGGAAGCCAACCGGAAGCTCGAAAGCCTCTCGGCTGGGGGATCTCGTTTATTTTTATAGACCTTTAGAAAACCTCACTGACTGGAGAGTGAAATTACCACCCTTCAAATACATAGGTCTAAGGAGAGATCTATCAAATGTCTCCGCCTTAGGAGAAGGAAGGAAAACATCTTGGCAGTTAGACATAACATGGCTTATGTTTACAGAACAAAGTGTGAGAACTTTATTTACAGAATTAAAAACATTGAAGAACTGTGAAAAGCAAGGCAACACTACCCCTCTTCCTTAAGTCCTGTCTTTTCTCATACTTCTGCTCTCAATAACAAGTACTTCAGTTAAATACTGACCAGTATTTGTAATTTCTTTTTTTTTTTATTAGTCTACATTTTCTTTAGGAAATACCAGTAAAATGCATATGCAAAAATTTTGTTGTTGTTGTTTACGTGTTTTCTCTCAAGGAAATATTCTATCTGGAAAACCAAAAGGAGTATGAAAACAAAAAAGCTGCCAAGAAGAGGAGGTTACAAGTTCTGGGGAAGAAGATGAAAAAGGCCATCAAGGGGCTCAACCTGCAAGAATATGACGATGCCTCTCGTGAGACTTTTGCCAGTGACACAAATGAGGCTCTGGCTTCCCTGGATGACCTGCAGGAGGGGCACCACGAGGCAAAGATGGAACATGAAGATACTATTGAAATTGATAATGGCCACGATTTGGAGATCTTCTAGTTTCTAATATTCTTGATAACAAGAGTCTCTATAAAACATGTCAAATGAGCCTTTGTTGTAATCCCATGGCTTCTTGTTTTTGAAACATAGGGGATACTTGATGCTGAAGAATAGGGTGTAATTCTTAGCTAAATTTAACAGCATGAAAGACTTTTAACTGTCCTGTTACTTGTTTGCTGAGTCCTCAGAAACTGTTAAGATTTTTCTAGATAACAGCCCTGCGTTACCATGTTCCTTAGGAAGTGTTTTTAGTCACATGTTAGGTTTAGGAGTTAAGTTTATGTTTTAACAAAATACTTCTCATTTAATTTACTGAAGCACACAAAGTCATCAAGTGAGCAATGCTCTTTACTACAGATGATTTTAAATTTACTAGAAATTTAGTCTTGATATAAAAAAATCATATATTCCTAATGTGGCAGTGTATTGACAAAAACAGCAGTATTTATAGGATTAAGACCTGTAAAAACAGACTGGTTTGTGAGATAAACTTTAGTGGTCAGTGACCTTTGGATAACAACCTTGTAAATAGGCAGTACTGAGCAACGTGTGTTTCAGATTTCTGCAGCAGTTTGATCCTTTGTATTCCAGTGGTGACTTGAGCTTCCTACCTGTTCTCCCTAAACACTTCCCATGATCAGACACACACCTAAGTTCCATGGATCTTTTTTGTTCGAAGACAAATACAACTGAAAGCTGTCAGAGTAGTGAGATTTTACTGTGCTGTGCTCCCTTCAAGGGTCTGTAGGCTGTACGTGCAGATATAAAACCTTTACCTTGCAGTTCTTTTTTCTGTCCTCCTCCTGTGTGCAGTGAGATAATGTGCAGCTTGCAGAATGTGGAGTTTTTCTGTGCTGACTCTTGCAGGGGATATTTGTTTTTTTAACTTGCTGCAGAAAACTGTCGTGTAGTTGGTTAGTTCAGCTGAAAACAATTTTCATGTTGAATGTTCTTTTTAATATAGCTGAAGAACATGTGCAACACTGATATGTGTGATGTCTGAAGTATTTTGTCACTAATAAGTTGTGGCTTTTTTTGTGACTAGACACTATTCAACCCACCTTTTGCACACAAATTTTGTTCACCTTTTGAGTCCTTGAGTTTCAGAAGGGAAAGTGTGTCACTAAAACACTTTATCACTATGAGACTGAACAATTCAGTACTGTCAAGAGCTGGCATTTAAAGGATTGCAGCATTTGAAGAAACACTTCTTACACATAACAGCACATTCCATTACCTGCATTACTAAATCTGAGTTTTGACTTCTCTGCTTTTCTTCTGTTCATGCATCAGAGCTCCTGATTGTTAAAAAGTTACTCATCAGATGTGCAGCATGGCTCTGCTGGTAGTATTTGTGCTTGCTGAAATAACAAAATTTCTTATTTTGTCATTAATTTTCCTAACCAGTGATGGTCAGAGTAAGCCAGTAACTCCTGTAAGGGAAATGGAGTTTTGTGCTGTTCGATTGCTTTGGGAGTGTACCATTTGATCCTGGTTTGGGGAACTGCTTGGGGATATGTCTTAACTGTTTTCTGGATAGAATCAGCAAATTGTAACATTTAAGCAATTTTTTTATTATTATGTAATTTGCACTGTGTATTTTTTTAATGTTAATATTTCTAACGTTGATTTCCCGCGCAAGGGGTACTGAAACAGTATGTAAAGTGTTGTCTTTAACAAAAGGAGGATACAGACATGAAGCTGTTGGAGAGGACAGTGAGGATGGCGAGGGGTCTGGAGGGGGAGCCTGGGGGCTGAGGGCACTTTGTTCAGCTGGAGAAGACTGATGGGAGACTCACTGGGGTCTTCAGAATCCTCAGGAGGGGAAGAGGAGGGGCAGGCAGTGATCTCTTCACTCTGGTGACCAGTGACAGGACCCCAGGGACTGGCCTGAAGCTGAGTCAGGGGTTTTAGGTTTAGGTTGGATATTAGGAAAAAATCTTCCCCCAGAGGGTGGTTGGGCACTGGGATGGGCTCCCCAGGGCAGTGGTAAGAACACCAAACCTGACAGAGTTCAGGGAGTGTTTGGACAATGCTCTGATCAGGCACAGGGTGGGATTGTTGGAGTGTCTGTGCAGGGCCAGGAGCTGGACTGGATGGTTCTTTCCAACTCAGCAGATTCCATGGTTCAGTTTCCTACCAACGTCCAAGAGACCTTTTTTTTCCTTGTGGTTTTTCTCTACTTTCCCTGGCTTTCACTGGAGTTCTTTCAAAAGGAAGCCAGTTCAAAATGATGAGTAGCCATGTCTTCACCACTGTTCCACCAATGATTTCCTTCTGTATCAAACAGGTTGCATTGTGCAGCACCGGTTTTTGTGTGGTGCTGCGGTTGAGACAGAGGTTTTCTCTCTCAGCTCCTACTTAATCAGCTTCATGTTTTGTCTGGGAACAGATCTCTATGTTTAGATTTTGATAGCTGATGTTCTGCAGATGGAAATGCAAGCACAAGGGTTGGGGTTTGAGCTCTTGGGTTTCTCTGATGAGCTGCTGTGGTTGAGGCATTATCTTTGCTGCAAATAAAGACTGTACTGCTGGTACAAACATCACCCTCCATCCCATAAAGTACAGCAGTACAATGAGCCACCCCTGTTAAACCTGAAGAAGATGGTGAAAAAATGAGGGAAATGTGCTCTCGTCTGAAAACTCAGCGCTCATTTATAACCAGAGACCTTTTGCTACCTTGCATCCAGAATTCAAATTGGAAAACAGTGATTTTTGGTACCACTGGAAAAAATAATTTGCTAACAATTCAGTTTTACTGTGGATCTTGGAAGCATCATTTGAAGTATAATTGCAATTTTACAGACTCTCCTTCCCCTTCCAAGAAGATGATCTCATTAAGATGCTCTTATGCCCTCTGGGCTCATTAACTGGTTTGCCAAAATTCTCAAGCAAGCCTGGAATGATGTAGTTCAAGGTATAAAGGTGATGGGAGAAGGAGATGATTGTATTAATTATGACATTTTCTGTTACAGAGAAGATGAGTTCCATGTATTTTTTCAGAGTAAAGGTGAAGGTGTAGACTGAGTAATAAAGACAATTCTTGAAGTTTTTTTTTTAATTCTGAGTTTTTGTCAGTCATGAAACTTCAGTATGACAACGCTCATTATTTGTCCCCTTAACTTGGATCATCCTCTGACTCAGAAGAGTCTGTCAGAGGCAATATTTTTTTAAAAAACATGTTTATTTCAATGTACAGAGGAGAATTCATGGCTCCAGTTAATACAGGCTTACTTGGTGCCCTGCTGCTGTTCCTGATTCTTACTGGTCAGCACCACCTCAGAGATCCAAGCCTTTTCCTGAACCACTGTGGGGCTTCAGTGGATCTGGGAATATCCAGTCTTAGGAGCTTTGGCTTAAGGGATTCAGGAATGTGGTAGAGGCAATGAGTGCAGTTTCCTGGGACCACCTCTTGGATTCAGCAGGCAGCTGGAAAACCTGTGGCCACCTTTGCAGCAGCTGTGGCCTCTTGGTGATTTTGGACTTAATGCATCCCATCTTATTCGTGACCTGCCAGACCTAAGCTCTTGCAGAACAAAACTTTATTTAAAAATTACATATTTGGAGGTTTCTTGTCTCCCCATCTGCAATGGTGATAGATGCCACTTTTTCCGAGCTGTGGGAGGAACACTCAGCTGTGATACATTTAATATTGCCCGGCCAAATGCATTTCTAGACTCACAAACATCTGGACCTAAATACTGACAAAAATGAGGAACGTGTATTTGAAGTTACAACAGGAGACTACACACAAGGTGGCTATTCTAGACATCTTTTTGGGTTGTTGGGGTTCTTGTTTCTTTTTTTGCTTGAGCAGAGAGATTTATTTTCCAGTTATTTAAAGAAACAAAAAAAGCAAAACAACAGTGTTGTATCATTAAATATATACAGAAAAAAAAATTTTATTATCTTGAAAACGTTTCCCCAGATAGAATGCTTTATTAACTGAAAACTTCCTAGTGATTCAGAATATCAGCATTCTTGTTTACGACATAATCCCTTTGAAAGGTACTCTCATATTTCTGGTGAAGTTGCACTTTTTTAGGTTGCATCTGAATTTTTCATTTGTTTTATCAGGTGATTAATGGTGTTTGGGTTTGGGGGTTTTTTCCCCCAATTGATAATACAGCCATTTACAGTAATTATTTTACATTTGCTGTTTAGTTACCACTAATAGGTTTTGTACTGACACCTTTTCAGACACTGGAATGTCTTTATTCAATGTGTAGAACTGGGTGAAATAGATCCTGGAAGATCATTCCTTCCTGGAGCACCAGGAGACACCTTGCAATGGAGCTGAAGGAAAAATATAAATGCCCTGGGAAATTTCAGTTGCTGATATCCTCACACAGTCCCTGTTTCCAGATGTTGGCAGCTGTGATTGCTTTTCCATGTGACTGCTTTTTCCTCTTACAAAACACACTGGAACAAAATAGTATGTAATGTTTAAATGGCATACAAGACTGCACCAAACTGTTGTGTGGACTATTTTCTTTATAAAGAAAAACAATTTAAAACTCCACCAATTTGCCTTAATGTTGACATGCTCTCCTTGGTGAAGAATATGACAACCTAAAATATTTAAGACTCAAAAGTTTTGGTAGAAAATCAGAATGTCTGTGTAGATGTGCAGGAGCTATGTAGCAGCCCAATCTTGTTTTTCCCCGAGTAGTCTTAAATCTAAAAAAAAAAATGCATTTATATTTACTTAGGAAAATACATAAAATATATCTTGCACCTTGTTGCTACTCCCTGAAGAACTTCTGTCATGGTGGACAAAGATCTGTGGTTGACAGAACCTTCTTTTCTACAGAAGCTGCCACTAATACTGAGTCTACTTCCATGCTTTGGGAACAGGTAACACCTTCTGTCTGCTTTTATTTGGTTTTTATTTTTAATGTTATTTCTCTGAGCTGTTTTCTGCAAACTGCTTAATTTCTTATCTTACTCAGATGTTCCCCAGTGAAAGGCATTCAAGGTGAGTTTCTATGCCAGAACATCCTCTCAAAAGACTGAAGCCTTTTGCAGGCTTGGATGCCCCAGTTTAGCCAAAAGAGTGTAGAGTGGATGAATACCTGAGCACCGCAGCTGTAAAGTGCAATAATCTGCAGTTTAAAGGATGATGGAATGAAAAGATCAGGGTGTCAAGCAAGTAGGAAAAGAAAGGGCTTTAGGATTCCCTAACCTGAAGAAATATATTCCTGGGTACTGACTGCCTGGGCTCTCAGGAGCACTCTGCTCAGCAGCCAGCTGTGGCAGTGACCCCCTCCAGCAGTTTCCTGTAGATAGGTCCAAAAGCATTTATGGGATAAGCTCCATGCCAAGGGCCCTGGCCCCTCAGGACACCACTTCCTTTCCTCTCTCCCTTCCTTCCTCCCTGCTGCAGTTTTGTTTGCTCTCTTCACAAATGCAAAGAGGGAAGGAGATGTAGACCTCCTGCAATGTTCTCTGTACAGCAACCCTGCAGAGAATGGAGGGGTGTGTGCATGTGAGACAAGCCATGAGGAGAGCAGGGGAGAGGAGGGGAGGTGAAGGGAGGTGAGGGGAGGAGTTCCTGTTGGAAGGGACCTATGAAAATCATCTAGTTCAACTGCCTGACCATTCCAGAACTGACCAAAAGTTAGAACCTTTTATTAAGGCCATTTTCCAAATAACTTTTTTTAAGGCAGGGTGTCAGGCTGTTCCTGAACCTCTTCTGAAGCAGCTTTTAACCATTCCCACCCATCCTGTCACTGGATCACGGGGACATCAGCAACTCCCTCTCCACATCCCCTCCTCAGGAAGCTGTAGAGAACCACGAGGTCATCCCTCCAAACTGGACAAACCCAAAGTCCTCAGATGCTCTTCATGGGTCATGAGACTCTGGATGCATTCAAGCACCTTAATATGCTGCTTCAACTGTGCCCAGCACTGCACACAGAAAACCCCACAATGCTCCTCTGGCCTCTCTGGAGCTTTTAAGAACTGCCAGTTTTATGTAGGGGAAATTAAGCCTTCCACCAGTGAACAGGAACTGATAATGCTGTTAAACCGCCTCTGTGAAATTACTTCATACAAGTAATAGAGTAATAAAATACTTAAGATTATTTTATTTTTATGAGAAAATGAGTTTAAGTGGGAAAACCAGAATTTTCTTCTCTGAAAATGTAATTACTTGCCATTTTCAAACTGGCAGACTTTCACAGTGGTTCAGAAGTTCCTAAAAATGACTGAAAGTAGATACAAGTGCCTTGATACTTCAAGGTGAAGTAGGTAGATGTTAGCAGCTCAACATGTAAAACTTTTAGCCTCTAAACTGAGAACACCACACAGTAGGATTTAATGAGCCCCTTTCAAAAGCATAAAAATTATCTACAGTTGTACTGCAGGAAACAAGGCTGTGCTACAGCTTTCATTTCCTTACAAGCCTTTGATTTGCACTGGGTAGAAAACAGAGAAAAACATTTCCATTGAAAAGTAAACCCAGTGATTGATTCTCGATGGGAGGAGTAATTTCACTCAAGGTATTTCAGCACTACTCTGGGGAGAGGAAGAGAGCTTTAAGAGCAACATGTGAGAAAATGTCTCCTGTAGTTTCCCTGCTCTTGCATGGCAATTTCTGCATGCCCACAACTCCCTCCACAATATTGCTATTTAGCCCTGTGATTGTCCGTAATTCCTCTTCCTCACACCAGCACAGCAGAGAGCTTGCCCCAGGTGTCTCTAAGGGTGATCAGACTTCACCAGCAGCATGCAGACCCCTGGGCTATCCTAAATGTTTCAAAACTATCAGAGCAATGATTTCTACCTTGTTTATTGTACAGTATTTTGGAGAGAGAGGGTTAGACCTTCCAGGGGGTGGGACTTGGCCTCACCTGGGAGTTTCCTCCCAATCACTGGAAAAAAGTAAAAACATTAAGGGTCTATGGGCTAAGAGTATTTAAATTTTTTCAGAGGTCATTCAGGAGACTTGAGAGAAATTGGCAGGTTTTTGTTAAACTGAAAGATACATAGGAAAGAGTTAGGTTTGGTGACTTGTATTTCAAGCTGAAGATGTGGGAATGAGACCAAACTGAGCAGTTGCATCCCTGAAGGAAATCCTTTGCAGGTGCTGGATGATGTCTGTGAATCAGGAATGTGAGGCAGCCAGGAGAAAATCTGGATCTGGTGTGTGCTGGGAGGACAAGGTTCCCCAGAGGAAGAGTAAATGGAGGAAACAGCAGTCTGATGTCTGAGAAGTTAAGGAGGTGCTATCAGCAGGACCTGGAGCCAAACTCTGCAAGCCCCGTCATCTAAAGTGATGCTGGGGGCTTGAAATCCAAAACAGAGGCACCCACCATATCCTTGCCTCAGCATGGACAGGAAAATTAATTTTATTTATACATACATATTTATTTATATCCAAAACTAATTTTAAAAAATGCCGATGAAGTGTGTCATCTCTGCCTTCCTCTGAGTGTCGCTCCTGCCCAAGCATTTCCTAGAGAAGGACAGGCATGAAAATAGCTTTTTCTCAAAAGGAGCTGGCTGTGGGGCTGTTTGTACCGCTTGAATGCGCTTATCGGAGACCAACAGTATTTACTTTTAGGAATGATGATAATAAAAAAGATAACATGTTAGCATTGTTTTGTGTCTCCAAGCCACTTCTTTGAAGGCAGTTTTATGATGTTTGTCTCTATAATTTTCACTTTTAAAGCTCAGTCAGGTAATTATGCAAAAATTAGCAGGGGACGAGGAAGAAATAATGAATTTTCCATCCTAAAGAATGCAAACGCTACTTGCAAGCTGAAAGATTTATAGTAAATAAATCATTTGATCATTAAAGGTAACTATTCATTAGATTTTTCAGGTATCTGTGAGTAGCATGGTCCTTTTCTCCTTGAACTTGGCAGCTGATTCAAAGTGAAGCATGAATTTTATCATGCAGGCTGAATACAAACTAAATTACTTCCTTTTTCTTTCTTTGTTGTTTCTGTATACCATATTTCTCCAGAATAATAGCCTTCCATATTGGTACACACAAGAGGAAGTGGTATTTTGCCAGGGCATATTTAGGGGAAATCACAGGCAAGAAAAATTAGCTACATCCTGAAAGGAAAGGCAGGGGAGAAAGATTTTGTTGCTTTAGGTCTCTAGCCCAGAACTCGGGAGAGGATATCTTGCAGGCCCACTACTGCCTATCTGCACGCATATTTTCAGAACTAAGTCATCTCTGCAAGATGTTCGAGCAACTTTTGGCACAAGGCCTGAAATAATTATTCAGACGTCTTTAAACTTTTGGAACCAGCAGAGTACTGTTTGAGGCTTCGAGAAGTTTGGAAGACGATGATGAGCCAATGCTCAGAGTTCTGGAAAGCATAGGAGTTTTCTTTTGTAGCCAGCATATCAATATCTTAGCTATTATTTTATTTGCATTACACTACTTTCTTTGTAAGAACAAATAGGAAGTGCATTATCCTTCAAAGAGCTTTGTTATCAAAAGCTGTTCTTCCCACTCACAGGCTACTACAAGGCAGAGCACCTTTCATTCATGAGATAAGATTTCTGTCTGCTAATTCCAAAATGGTTTTTTATCAGTAAGAATATTAGCTCAAGTTCTTTTTGGTACCCTTAGTAGTGTTTAACATTGTTTGCCATTTCAATAGTGCCCAAGGGAAGCATGAAGTATTCACTTTTGCAAATGGGTACAGAATCACATAAGAGCCTTCTGTGAAATCCTGTCCTCTGCTGAGCAGAGCAGATCACGTTAAAGTTGGCATGGATGAGCAGTCATTTATCCCTGGATGGAATTTGGCCCTTTGTGAGATGCCATTTGGAATTAATACCTAAATCTCTTAAACCATGAGGAACTAAGCTTTAGGATTCCAAAAATTCTTCATGTGCAAGGCAGCCAATTATCAGCGTAAAATAATTTTATGTACTATTGTAAAATAGTTTTACAAGGATGCAAGTAAAAAAATATGGCCCTGTAGAAAATTAACAGAAGACCTGAACCTTACAAAGGTGTGACTTAACAATACTAATTCTTCCCTCATCCTCCTTAAAGAAATTTCTAAAGGTAATGTGATTTTAAATGTAGTTTCTAGTAGTTTAAGCGAGAAGCACTGTAGTGACCAAAAAGCACATGTGCACTCAGTGCAAAAATGAAGCTGATTTGGGGAAATTGCTGCAAATGGTATCACTTTGGTGACAGCTAAGGTCAAAATTTGCAAAGAGACACTCAGAGATCATGGAAAGTCTTACATTTGGACCCTTATGTGAAAGAAGAATAAAATGAAATAAAATACAGGACCATGAATCTACAAGTATACAAGTAGAGCTCACTGAAAACAGCTGCAGGTAAAAAAAAAAATTAAACAATAAATAATAACAAAATGATTCTTGTTACAGAACAAATAATCCTATCTTTAGTCAGTGATTTGTTAACTTAGCAGCTAAGGGGACTGGTAAAGTTTTCCCCTCCCATCCCCACCACAGGAATTTGATCCCCGAGCTGAAAGATGAGATTTTGTATTGCTGGACCTTGGTTTATCTCACCTTAATTCCTTAATTCATGCTGGGGCAGTGAGCTGATCTTTCAGAGAACTTGCCAGCTGAATACTAGAGGCAAACACAAAACATGGCTTTAGTCACTGAAACCCAGTGGAAATAAGCAACTTTTAATTTTCTGTAGTTAACTCCAGGGTGCTCTTGCAACATTTGTAACAGATGCAGGGAAACTTCAAGAAGTGAAGTTATTCCATGAGCAGATTTATTCTGTGAAAGGCAGTCATTAATGCAAATTACAAGGTGAGACCAGTTTTGCTGAAGTACTCAGGTTCTGTACAGTAAAGCTCTGCACCCTGGCATAGATCCTTCTTTCAGAATAATTTATCTTGCACATACCCATGCAGTGAAAAATGTTTAGAATGATGTTACTGGTAATTTAAAAGGCAAGAACCTGCCAGTAATGTGCATTTCTCTCTCAAGAAGTGAGAGGCAGCATGCCAAAATTAAATACAGCCATAGTTAAAAAGCAATAAAAAATAAAATAAAAAATAATTTAAAAATGAAATGCTCTTAAACTTGCAGGACTAAAATTCCCCTGTGCTTGTGGTTACCATATTGTATTCATAGAGCCCAAAACCAGAAACTTATTACCAAATACATGTTGAAACTTCCTTATCAAGTTTCGGCAAATCTTTACATTTGTTCTCAAAGATCTTTTTTTCTAAAATGGCTTCTTGAGTGCTTGTATAGTTTTCTGAGGATCCATAGTCTCACCTAACCTAGGGCCACAGATGGCTGGGCTGTGAAAAGACACTGCTATGACAGTTTAGAAATTGCAATTTTTTTTTTCCTCTGCGAAGCAAGATTGAGGACAGTTTAACAGATACGGCTAAAGCAACACCTAAAACTGAAGAGGTTTCAACTACCAACTTCAGGAGCCTGAGCGAGTCTCCTTCATTCTGAATCTTCAGAAAACTCATAAAAAACACATACTGAATTTCCACTGGAGAGGTACTATGAGGCAGTATTACACAGGCAAGAAATGAAGTTTTCTTCTGGGCTCAGGAGGAAGACTCGCCTTAATTTCATTGAAATTGTTTTGTGGCTTACAGTATTGTCCTTATGTCAGTGCTCTGTATCAGAAATCCCTTAATGTGCTGGGGCAATCACAGTTCCTAACTCTGAAACAGTGCAATTTTCACAAGGCTTCTTCATAAATGTGTCTTTTAAAGGACAACTCTACAGCCAAGATGCCAAACTTTAAAATTGTAATTAGTACCTTGCTGACTCATTTTTTAAAAACCATAAGGCTTTTATACGCTCCTGTGTCCTCAAAGTATGAAAACTGCTGTTTCCAATGCCTGCAACACCCTTAGAACAAACTCTGACACTCCTCATCTTTGCAGCCACACAAAAGAGGCTATTGGTATAAAACTGAATATAAGGGCATGCCTGGACCAGAAATCTGCTGCATGTTTATTGTATTTGCACTGTCACCCACACCAACTCCTGTAGGAGCAGACAGACTGTCCACATTCTAAGGTTACAGTGCTTTCACTGAAGGTCTCAAAAAGCACCCTACCCCACCCCGACTCATTCCAGCAGGTCCATGTCCTTCCTGTGCTGAGAGCAGCTCTGCGGGTGGGGTCTCACCTGAGCAGGGCAGAAGGGCAGAATCCCCCCTCCCCTGCTGCCCACTGAGGAGGATCAGCCGAAGGCATGTTTGGCTTTTTGGACTGCAAAATAAATAATTTGTCTTATCTCTGTAGAGCTGGTTTGCCAGCCTGAATCCTGTGAGGCTCAATGACGCCTGTGTGATCCTTCAGACATAAACTGCTGACCAGCCCTGGGGCTGGGGTTGGATCTCCTCTCGGAGAAGGACTCCAGAAAGTCAGGAGGTCGTTTTTGCCACTCGTGACATTGCAGGAGGGCCTCCTGGTGCCGACAATGGCAAGGTTGTGGCTTTGAGCCCTGTATGGGCCATTCACTTAAGAGCTGGACTCCGACGATGCTTCTGGGTCCCTCCCAACTCAGAATTCTGTGGTTTCTCTGAAATCTTGTCTGCCGCTGGCTGAGTGTGCAGCAGCACAGCGCTCGCAGGGAGCGTCCTGGTCTTTGCTGCTTCCTGGGGCTCCTCAGGATCAAGGCAGTCTGAGCTGCCAGGCAAGAGGTGGTGGGATCGACGTCCACCTCCAGGGGCTGAAGGGCTGCGACCCAGAAAAACAGAGCCAAGATGAGCCCCCGTGTCTGCAGAGACCCCCCGGCTGTCCCCAGCCCTCGCTCCCCGCTCACCGCCGAAGATCGGAGCCAGCTTCTCCTCACCCTGCTCCCTCAGGTGCCGCACGGCCATCCCTGGGCACAGAGCTCCGTCAGCTCCCCGGCATGCTCCCAGCAGCTCCCCCAGCCCTGCCCTCGCCCCTCGGCAGGGCTGGCTGACCCCAGCGACCATCAGTAGCCCGGGCGTGGCACTGGGCGAGGTGGCCGCCAAGCCCAGCTGTGAGGGCAGCAGGGGCCGGGGGAGCCCGAGGCCCTGCCCGGGCCGTCCCCTGGGCTTGGGGGGGACGGGAGCCAGACTGCCCAAAGAGGGACCCTGGGGAACGGGTCTCACCAATGAACCTGAGGGCCGCCTCTCGCACGGGGACCTGAGGGTCCTGCAGGTACTTGAGGCTCTGTTCAGCCCTGCTCCTGCCATTTGCCAGCTGGACAGAGCACGGGCATGTCACAGAGCCCCGCAGCTGCCAGAGCAGTCCGTCCTGCCAGACCTCCCCCCCGCTCCCCGTTGTCCAGAGGCCTCCCTCCTGCTCGGTGCAGGGAGGGGAGAGGGGCCTAAAGAGTCCCTGGGGGTTGTGTCGTTGAGGACAGGAACAAGAGTGCAGCTCCAGGCTGTGGGCTCCGGGCTGCAGCAGTGCGGGTGGGGCACGGCCACAGAGCCGGAGGGCGCGGGGGCAGCCCTGGCCCAGCCTGGGGCTGCTCCGAGAGCTGCTCACAGGGCCAGGCTGAAGGGCAGCTGACATTGCCTAGTGCCCGTCTGTGGGGCTCGGGCTCCCACGTCAGCCTTACCCTAAGTGGGGACAGAGTTTCTGCACCAGCTGCACAGCGATGGCGCCGGCCTCTGCCTTCCCCAGGTGCTCCAGCACGTTTTGGAGCACCACGAGGGCCTCCTTCCCGAGAGACGTGCAGTGAAGCGTGCGGGAGCGCTAAAAAGCCTGGCAGGAGGACCCGCATCTCTCTTGCCTCTACGAAAGACACAGCTTCCATTCTGTGAGAAGGTCCAAGCCGGCACAGCTTCCCAGACAGGCACCAGGCAGGGCGGGTGTTTGGAGCGGTGACCCCACCTCCTGACTCCCCGCTCAGGCCAAGCCAGCGCCCTCCCCTCGGCCCCAGAGCCCGGCTGCCAACACGGCTGCCCCGACACCGCGCTGCTCACCCTCTGGGCTCTGTCCGACAGCGTCGTGAGGCCCCTGAGCAGCAGGGAGAGCAGACCACTGCTTGGATACATCTGGAACCTCAAGGCTTTGTACAGCTGAGTGAATTCCTCTTTCATATTGTCGGAGGCCAGCAGCTGAAAGGAACCCAGCAGTGAGCTCCCTGCTCTGCACTGAGCAGCTCCTGGTGCCCAGCCACAGCTGCGGGCGCCGGGGCTTCTCCTGCTGACTCACAGCCAAGGCGATGGGGCAGGTGTCCTCCTCCTTTGCATGGAAGAGCCCTTTGTGCCAGAGCTGGACGTGCAGCTCCTTCAAAACCTTCCCCACAGTCTGGAGCATGGAGAACATCTGCTCCCACGGTCTGAGGCTGTCCCTGCAAGGGGATGTCCTGCAGCATTCCTCAGGTCTGGCAGCCAGAGAGTCTCAGGATCCCTCTGCCTGCAGGAAACAAGCCCTCAGGGCTGTTGAGGCCACCTCTTATGTGGTGCCACAAAGGTCAACATGCTGTGGGCCAGTTTCCCAGGGTACTCGTGAGCCAGCCTGACAGGCAGGGCAACCAGGGCAACGACAGCTGACACTGCATGCTCCGAGTTTTCTTGGCTGCAGTTCGGAATTTATGGGACCTGGAGGGGCCACAGGTAAGGGTGGTGCTGTCACTGGAGTGCAGCCTTGTCCTCAGCTGCCTTTCCCATTCCTCTCTGCTGCCTTAAGGTGGTTTCAGGTGCACCTGGGCTTGGGAGAGAGACAGGCTGGGCTCATAGGCACAGGGCACTGGCCCTACAGACACCCAGGGTTTGCTAGCGGGCAGGACTGGAGCTGTGCTGGGACACCAGAGTGTCCCCTGCTCAGGGACAGCAGGAACACTCTCTCCAGGGGCCCTGGAGCCTCCTCCAAAAGCCCTGCCCCTTTTGCCTTGTGGTGGGTGGGAGTCCCTCCATGGAGGTGACACAGGCGACACCGCAGAAGGGAGGAGAGGGGCAGCCCCATGTCCAGCGGCCCTTTGCAGGCAGCAAGGTTGGGGGAAGTGTGTGTGTAAAATTTGGGGTTTTCCTAAACCCTCTGGACCCACCCCATAAGCCACCCCCCCTCTAAGACCTGCTCCTGTTGGAGAAGGTTGGCTTTCCACCCCAACCACTATTTTTTGGGGTACAAACACAACAGAAATAGTTGTGTTGAATAATCATTTAATACTTGATAATGACAATCTTCCAGATGTGGGTGAGTGGAAGTGAGACACTTTCACCCCAGAAAAAGCACTAATTTTTTTTCTGAAGGAGCAGCTCTAGAAGTTAAAACCCTCCAGATCTCTGTAAAAACAGACAGGATCTCTGACTGGCAAGAGAGCAGCGTATGTGAGAGACAAGCAGGCTGTTAAAATCTGTTTTTCTGAAGTTCTGTGCTATGCTTGTCCAGAGACATGGAACACAACAGCTACACAAGCACTCACCCTAACTCACAGAATCTGGGAAACTCACTGTGCCTGCTGTTACCTGTCACATGCCAGATTAGACTTAGGGCAAGTGTTTAATTTTCTTTAAGATGTTTAATTTCACACTGACTCACACAGCAGGTTTGCTTTTCTCCCCTCCCTGTAAGGGGACAAGGATCTGTTAACTAGGACTTCAAGTTGTGATTAATCTGAGAAATTCATATAATTAGCCTTTGAAAACAAAGCCGGCAGTTTCACAAAACAAATTACAAAGTCTCAGAAGTCGGCAATAATTGATGTATTCTGTAACCATGCACTTACAAAGTAAATCAAAGTTGTCCTGTCACAGGACCAGCCACAGCAAAGCACTCTCATGTGTACTAGTAGGGTTAATACCTCTGTAAATTCTTGGCAAAAAGTTTTTTACCAAAAATTAGTACTTCTGTATAAGTATAAGCCATCTGTGCTGACAACTGGGTCCTTTAGCAAGAAGATCCTGTATTTACAGTTTGGTTTGTAGACTATTCTTCAGAAATGCAACTTTTCCAGTTTTGCACCGTCTGTTTTAAAGTGAGCCTAACCTGACCTTCATGTGGAACTGTGTAATTATGAGTTCCTGCTTCTCCTTTACCTTCCACAGCTTCTCTCTCTCTCTTTTGACGTTTTGCAATCACTGTGGGCAGTGATTTCAACAGCAGCTAACAGCTGTATCACTGTTTCTCCCCTGTGGGTAGCCTGGCAGTGCGGGCAGACAACTCCCCAGGCTGTTCTCAGCCAAAACCAAACGCCCACGCCATGTGTTCAAAGACATATCCCTGGGTGGCTCAGGGTCTGCCTAAGCAAGGCAAGCTGAACAGGGGTGGTTTAGATGATGATTTAGATGACAGAGACCAGTGCAGTGCTGCTCTTGAGACGGTTGTCTTTGCTTCTGTTCTTCCTGCTCTGCTTCCCCTGCCCCTGCACTTCTCGATCTTCCAGCCTGTCATGGGCACATGCTGTGTGTCCATGTCTCAAATGTGTTTATTTATCCTATTTAGGCTTCTCCTGGAGAAAGAGATCCTGCAGAACACTAAACACAGTTTTCTAAGAAAGTTTTCAGTGTGAAAGATTCAGCTGAAATGAAAAACAGACTTTGCATTCTATCTGAAACAGCAGTTTAAAAAAACCTGCAGATTTTTTTATTTCATTTGTTCATTTTCATTTCATATACTCATTTATCTCAAATAATATTGATAGCTCTGTTTGAATCCTGGTAAGACACAGTGCTAAATTAATATTTTAAAAGTTTTTTTTTAGGAAAGGCTTCAAGTTCTGCATGAGGGAACCTACAAAGCGCAATGTAGTCATACTAAAGTTATTGCTATACAGAGCAGCAATTAGAATTAGCACATGGGCCATGCAGCACTCACAGTTATCATTTTCGTATCACTGAAGCCAAAAATCAGGGAGGAGTATTACTATTACCCCATCTGCTCATGTGAGGAGTCTCCAGATTTTGCTCTCTTTCTAAACAGCTGCAGACACCCCTGTGCTCTCTTCTCCTGCCATGGCTGTTACAGAAAAACATTTCTATTCATTTTTTGTGGTTTTATTTTGTTGCTTAAAAGCACAGACTGAAGCACATACTCTTTTTGACTCTTCTTCAGCAGACATTCCCCAAGTGGAAACAAACAGACAGTATTTTCTCATAAATACTCAGGTAAGGTAACATAAAGTTAAATATTTGTCCATTTTTTCTTTAGGAGAACAATATCTGAACTACACTAAGGTAACCCTCAGAGTATGGACATATGCAGAATGTTATTCATGGTGATTCTTGTCCACTTTAAAAGTAAGTTTGGTATAAATACAAATTATTATATGCATATATAAAATCTATTTTAGCAATACAAAGTTGGCAACAGCAAAAATTGCTCATTTACTAAGAATTACAGGATCTATGCAAATTTTCCACAAACTTTTCCAGATTCCAGAATTTTACTTAATTCAGTGTACAGAGAAACTCTTCACTATTAAGTGGTGCAAGCTGGAAGGCTTTTGTTTAAAAACGTCTCATTTACTGAAATGCTCTGCACATTTAGAAGAGGTGAGTCCAAGAGGTGTAGTCTGTTGGGTCTGTAAGTTGTGTACATGCCTCATACACACAATTTATGCTGACTGTAAAATCAGTAAATTAAAATTAATAAATTGTAGCTGCAGTGGCATTTTGAAACTTGTGATGTATTTCAGAGGTGTGTCAGGGCTGAGTCACACAGGTAAACACCACATTCCTTTTTTTTTTTGTTTGGGTTTCAGAGGGAGAGAAAACACTCCTGGTTCTCAGTCTCTGTGAGTCTCTGAGCACTGGTGGGTTTAGCCCTGGCACTCTCAGGCTCTTCTGGACACAGGAGGTTCATCCCATACTGCCCCGCATCCGGCCAGAGCTGCCCTGAGTAAAGAGGAACAATGCTGATATTCAGTTTCATAAGCCTGACATCAGCCCAGATGCAGTTTGAAGACCCATCATTTACTCACTTCCTTTTTCAGCCCAATCCAGCAGGAAGAATTCAACCACACAAGCAGCAGAAAGAAATCTCAGATACAAGAAAATGGCACAGAAATCTGGCAGCAGCAATGATTACTTGTTTCTTTATGGAAGCTACTCTTGCTGTTGAAACCAATAACAGTTTATATTTTTAAACAATATTAGTTATTAATATTAATAGCTTCAACTATTATAATTTTTTATGTGTATAGGAAATGCTACATCAGTATTTATTTTTTTAATTAGGTGTA